>CAJNIZ010020535.1:28885-45320 GCA_905231905.1 Symbiodinium pilosum | reverse complement strand
AGAAGCTGAAGAGTGCCAATTTCATCGGAACTCTTGCAGGGGTTATGTAGGGATTATAGGTTTATATTGGGGTTATATTGGGATAATGGAAAATAAAATGGAAACTACTATAGTATATTGGGGTCATATTGGGGTTATATAGGGGTAATGGAAAAGATCATGGAAACTACTATTTAGGGTTTAGGGTTTAGGCTCGCGGAGAGGGTAGGGTTTACCTAGAAAGCCTAGTTACCCACATTAATGGGCTACTTTAACCTTTAGGGTTTAGGGTTTAGGGCTTGGGGTTTAGGGCATAATAATGGGCTACTTTAACCCAAAATACTAGGAAAATGGGGGAAAGTAGATTATAATTATGGGTTACTGGCTTTCTAGGTAGGGCTTAGGGTTTAGCCGGCGCACTGTCGCAGATGTCTCTTTCGGGGGTTTAGGGTATAGGGGTGTAGGTGTCGCAGATGTCTCTTTCGGGGATTTAGGGTATAGGGGTGTAGGGCTTAGGGTTTACGGTTTAAGGGGTTTAGGGCTTAAGGATCCCAAGGCCCTACAATCCTACAGCCCTAAAACCGTAATTAACCCTAAACCCCAAGCCAAGGTTTCTCAATGCCGGCATCACGCCTCTACCCGGGCCCAGCCAAAGTCTGGCTGAGTGGCTTAGGGCGGGATCAGGACGAGGCCATGGACTTCGGGCTCGGCTTGGTTTAGGGAATTTAGGGTTTTAGGGGCTTTACGGGTTTTAGGGTTCAGGGTAGGTTTAGGTTTTAGGGTTTAGGGTAGATTTGGGTTTAGGGTTTAGGGTTTAGGGCAGGTTTAGGTTTTAGGGTTTTAGGTCTAGGGTCTGGGCATTGGGTTTTGAAGCTCGTTCTGGTTTGAGGTTTGAGGTTTGAGGTTGTGGAGGTCAGGGGTTATCGAGTCTGGGGTTGGCAGGGAGCTCCAGGGATTAGGATGTAGTGTGACCTTAGGGACCCTAGGGAGATGTAGGGAATAGAATATCACAGGACTATGGGCTTCTACAGGGGGGCTGATATTTTGAGACCCTTCCATACAAAGGGCCTCAAAGTTGTACCTGGGGGGTTGGGTCGCTGGCTTCGGGACACCTTTTTTTTTTTGGAGCTCCTCACACGGGTCCCAAAGTTGTGCTGGATTGGGGCTGTATGGTGCAGAAGGCGTGCAATCTAAGGCTTTGGCAAGGACACACCCCCTGAACCTGTCACCCAGCCCTAAATCATTCCCCGCGCGCACACTTACAGCCACACCTCACCCCTCGCTTCTCAATTTGTCTTGTAGTTCTATGGTAGTTTCCAGAATTCGGGGACCCCAGTATGGACCCCAATATATTATATGTCCTTATTATGGGGGCCACCAAAATGGTATCCCGAATTTTGTGAAACCCTAAAGCCCAAGAGTAGTTTCCATTTTCTCTTCCGTTATCCTTATATTATCCCTCTCACCCCACAATTTTGGAAAACTCCCAAATATACGATATGCACCCCGTATACACCCTATTCTAACCATCGTGGCCCCTGCGCTACGCAATGCCTACACCCTAAACCCGGCAAGTAAAGATGCCATGTTGTTTCCGTTTTCCTTCCGAGGGTTTAGGGTCTAGGGGTGTATGCAAGCCGATCCTGGGTTTAGGCGCTTAGGGGTTTAGGAGTTTTGGGGCTTCCGGGTTTCGCGGTTTTGGTGTTTTTGGGTTTTAGGGGCTTGAGCGCTTAGGGACACCTGGTTCTCCACTACTATAATTACTTAGGTCCCGACATGAAGCCCTGAACCCTAAAACCTCTTAACCCTAGATCCTAAAACCAACCCCTAAACCTTAAACCCTAAACCCTAGCCACTGAACCCTAACTCCTAAACCCTGTAGCTCTCCATGCAGATCTCCATCTTGCACAGGCAAGCTTCCACGGAATCCACCGTTTGAAGAGTGGGGAGTCCTTGAGCACCTCTGCAGTTACAAGGCCCGGGGCCATCACTGCAAAGTTGATAGGGTTTTAGGTGTATACTCTAGGGATTATATAGGGATAATGGAAAAGAGAATGGAAACTACTATTTAGGGTTTAGGGATCCTTTTAGGGCTTCCAAAAGAAAATGGAAACTTCTGTTTCGAAGTTGTGTCTTTGGTTTATTCGGGGAGTAGGGATGTAGGATTAACAGTTTAGGTTTTCAGGATTTGGGGTTCAAGGTCCAGGATATAGGGTTTAGTAAACCCTAAATCCCTAACTCCCTAAACCCTAAATCCCTAAGCCCTAAATCCCTAAATCCCTCAACCCTAAACCCAAAATCCCAAACCCTAAACCCTATAGGTTAATGTCCTCCGGGTTCCGGAGGTTACATGAGTCTAGGAGTGGTAGGACAGTGCAAGGCCAAGGCCGGTTGCAGCCATTCTTTCGCTTTTTAGGTTTGAGGGTTTACACCTGGACCCCAAAAGTACGTAATAAAATAATGGCCTTCATGGCTAGTATTGGGGGTTTAGGGCTATTATTTTACATACTTTTGGGGTTTAGGTAGGGCCACCCTGAACCCTAAACCCTAGTTTAGGGACTGTTTGGGTTTCAGGGGCTAGGGACGGTTGTAGGGTTTAGGGACAGTTTAGGGTTTAGGGACGGTTCTGGGTTTAGACACGGTTTAGGGTTGAGGGTTAGGGATGGTTTAGGGTTTAGGGTTTAGGGACAGTTCAGGGTTTTGGGTTTAGGGTTGCGATTGGTAGGTACTTGGGGCAGGACTCACGGAGAGGATTGGATAAGAAGGTTTCGGTAAACCCCAGGCCCAACCTGTAGAACAAGGTCCTTATAAGAGGCATACGACGGTCATAGGGTCCTCATCTTGCGGGTATGGGACACCAAGCCCCCAATCTAGACTAGACCTCTAACCCTGCACCTTGACTGCTGTCTCCCTGAGCCCAAGACAGATTACAAACAACGCGCTCATTTTGAGTTCAGGAAATCCCTGCACCCCTGAACCCTAACTCATAGACCCTAACATGTTGAAAGTCTAAACCCTAAACCCCAAACTCGAAACTTAGACCCCAAGCCCAAACTGCAAACCGCACACCCTGAATCCCAAACTGCGAACCCCAAACCCTACATAACCCATTATGATAGTTTCCATTTTCTTCTCCAGTATCCTTATATAATCCGTATATCCGCCTAAGGTCTATATTACCCCTACATTACATCATAATGGGGATTGTCATATCCCTAAACCCATTATGATATAGCAGTTTCCATTTTCGTTTCCATTGTCCCCATATAATCCATTGTCTAAACTCCTAGTATCCTCCTCAATAACCCCTACGGTAGGCCCCTATATATCCCCCTTTAAGGAGTTTAGACTATAGCACATATAATCCCAATATGACCCTATTATCACCTTAATAGGTACCAGGAAGGCGGGGGGCTTGCTACTTGGTTGGCGTTTTGCTGTTTAGGGTTTTAGGGTTTAGGGTTGCTGTTGAGTGTAGGCAGGGCTTCGCGCATTCTCAGGGTCGTTGCTGAACATCTAGGATTTGATCTGAAGGTCATTTGGGTGTTGGGTTTAGGGCTTTGATCAAATCATAGGGATAGAATGGAAATCAAATAGAGCAGAGAATCGTGGTTGGAACGGAACTGGGAGTGAATGGTGGCGTGTAGAGATTAGGCCATATGAGGTAGGGCTTATCGTGTGATGTTTTGTTTTTTTGTTTTTTGTTGGGGGGGTGGGGTGGTGATCTAAAGGAACTTTTGGGAACATCATGTAGGGTTCCTGTAGGTATTTAGTGGAATGCGGAGCAAATTGATTATTTTCATAATGAAAAAAACGGCGAAACCAATTTTGAGCAATTACCATATGTTGTATAGGGTTTAAGGTTTGGTGCTTATTGTTATACATACTACTAACATTAAGCACCCCTTGCCCCTTGCCACTGATATTGAATATTCCCCATAAGACACGAGGACACATGTATCGTTATGTGTCGGGTGTTGAATGTGAAGAATAGCAAGAAGGGGATTATGAAGTTATGAATTGGCAATATCGCAAAATGGAGCCAGTAATGGACTGCCTGGATGCTTGTTGTGGGACTTCCCAAGTAAATTCCCACAAGTAGTATTGGGTTGAGTAGGGATGGAGCAATGGAGAATCACATGGACTAAAAAGGGGTAGTGACATGGAAACTTGGAGGATATGGGGATAATCGGATATATGATGTATGTATTTCCCTAACGCCGAAGCCCTCAAACCTACCTAGAGTCAGATATGCAACTGCATATAGCAAAAGTGGGGATTTGTACCCCACATTTTCCCAACACCCAAATACCTGCTACATAAGCCCCGAAACCCTAAACCCTAGACACCTAAACCACTTGCACATAGGCCCCAAACCCCAGACCGTTTGGGAGGTATCTTCTCGTCCTTGGTCTGTGGTGGTGCTGGCAGGCAAGGAAAACCGGCAACTTGCGCACTTTAGGGTTCAGGGTTTAGGGTGCAAGGTTTAGGGTCTAGGATTGAAGGTTTAGGGTTTAGGGTTTGGGTGCTTGGCTGTTTGTGGGGGAATGTTGCAGATTCTGGGTGGTTTGAGTCATTCCCCTCAAATGAACTGCCCTTACCGTGGTCTGACTTGCTAAACCCAAACCCTAAACCTTAAACCCTAAACCCAACCCAAAACCCTAAACAAGTGTTTTAGATCTTTCCGACCATCCCCCTAGCCTCTATGAGTCAGGGCCGAAGTACCGACTATTAGGGGCCATATATTCCCCAATGTTCTCCAATTCAGTGTACTATTATTGATGGATGAAATCTTGCACCACCTAGGGGCCCTAGACTACTGTAAGACTACTGTAATTCCTAGGACTTAAGTAAGGTGGTGCTACTGTAATTCCTAGGACTTTAGTAAGGT
Organism: Symbiodinium pilosum; assembly: GCA_905231905.1. Lineage (NCBI taxonomy): Eukaryota > Dinophyceae > Suessiales > Symbiodiniaceae > Symbiodinium > Symbiodinium pilosum. The sequence goes on along the minus strand of CAJNIZ010020535.1, from coordinate 40,450 downwards.
GGTGCAAGATTTCCTCCGTCAACAGTATGAGGGTCTTGGACTGTAGTGGGGAATGATCCAACTGGTGGAATCCAAAACTCTTAACCCTAAACCCTAAAAGCCTAAACTGTGGTGATTTCAGTATTGAGGCCGCTTAGATCATATAGGGGTTGGCCAAGAATTAAGGGGGTTCCTAAATTTAGGCGTGTCTTTGAAGGTGCTATATAGGGTTTAGGGCTTGGGGTTTCTAAGATTTAGGGGTACTATTTTGACTTTAATAAGGGCTATAGCATTTGGTTTGGGGGGTCTATATTGGGGTCCCCCTATTTATGGAAAGTACCATTTTGTGTGGTTTAAAGGCCCCTTTATAGGGAATGCATCTAGAGCTATACAGGGATTACGGTATGCAGTTTAAATTGTGGGGTTCTAGGTCCCTCAGGTAAACTGCCGCCGCTTCCCAGCGTGCCCTTACAGAGATGTTTTTTGAGTTGCACATCACTTGCCCGTCAAAACGCAACTGAATTGAGGCTTTAGGGTTATCACCTAAGGACCGAGAATCGCATGGAAAAGGAAGATAGAAGATAGCCCGGAAACTCAGCTAAGATAGGTGTCTGTAGGAATTGGGTTTCCAGAAATGAGGTGTCTCTGTGTAGGAGTCCCAGAAATAAGGATGATAGGTTGTATGGGTATGTACAATCAGAGATCCCTAAACCCTAAACATCTCTGTTTTTTTTTTCAGAAATTCCCAAGGCTAGTGGAATCCACACTCTCACTTGAGCATGCGGCAGGGACTTAGAGTCTATTTGCAAAGACATTGTTTGGGGTTGCAGGCCTTTAAGCTTAGTAGCTGGATAGATATCCTGGAGCCTTTTGAGTTTCATCTCTGTATGATATTTTCAAAGGTATATAAGTCCCTAAACCCTAAACTTTTTTCGGGTCAGGGATTTCAACAGCTAGGTCAAAGCGTTGCTGACATAGTGTAGTAGCCGAAATATTTACCAAGAATGGAGAACCAACTGGAACATCAAATGGACAGCGGTATGGAAACTGGGTTTAGACAGGAGTTTGTAGTCGCTATGGCATATGCTACCTCCAGCAATGGCAATTATTTTGGCCCCTACATTAACCATCTGGCTGTCTACTCTGGCATTGCAGCATTGTTTTGAACAGAGGCACTCGTTGTATGATTCGTAGTCCTACTGCACCAAATCTTACTGGGGGTCAGCGGGAATAACGGAGCATATGAATAGTGATTATCGAGGGATTATATATGATTATACGTCTTTATTTCCCTACTTACCCCCAGTAAGAAGAACATCTGCCCACAAGCATTTTTTCCAGACGTGCTATACGGTTCGAAATGATTACCAATATGGTGCTAGGTGTATAGTGCGTGTACATGATACCTCAAATAGACCTCAGGTTGATATTGCTAATTATTCAGCCCCCTACATAACAAAATCCCTAGAAGCACTGATATGCGCATATATCTATATCTATAAGATATCTGCGCGTCTGCTCAGATTTCATTTCCCCTCATGTTGCATTTTCTTTTCCGCTTGATTTGTCATTATCCCTAAGCCCCAGGCTTATCAAGCCTTATAACCCCCAAGCATGCCCTAAACGCTGAACCCTAAACCGCGTACCCAGCACCTGGGTAGGTTCAAAGTTCAAAGTGAGAAGAGCGCCTTCTAGGGGCGGTGGTGATACAGGCGATCTATAGGCGATCTATACTGGCACATCGTATCTTGGGGTTATATATGAATAATGGAAAGAAAATCGAAACCACTATGGTATATTGGAGTGATACCGGAATAATGGACAAATAGAACTACTATAGCGGGTCCTCCAAATAGTGGGCCTTTAACAACCCAAGGGAGATATGGGGATTACACATGGGGAACAGTTCCCGCGCATTGCCATGCAGCTGCTACCTGTATCACAGCAAAGTCCAGCAAAGTTTCGATTTACAGCGTGCGATGGGCCGCTGAACCATGTAGGAGACCATGCAGGCGAATCGGGCGCACGCCCATTCGTCGAGCGACTGCTTGTATCAACTAGCAGAGAAAGGACGCTTCAGCTCATGAATGCCTCACTGAAAGCTTCAGTGCCTTCCTGGCACATAGTAGGATATTGGGCTATGACTTTTTCCGGCACATATGCTCAGCCGAATAAGTGGCTCCTATCCCCTTTGCCGCCACATCACCTAAAGTCTAAACCAAAAGACCCATAAACACCAAACAAGCTTTCACCCTCACCCTAACGGTCTGAGTACTCAAATAGCACGTAATTCAGGCCCAAATGGGTTCCCATATAGGAACTTTGGGCCCTGATGGCCTTAACTACATACTATTTAGGCACTGGGAAGTTCAGGGTTTAGGTTTCAGGCCTAGGGCTTCCACAAACAGATCAAAAAGCAAACCTTCAGAACTGCCCTCAGAATGCTTTCCTCCCTTATCATCCTAGGACTTAGGGCTCAGGATTTAAGGTCCTGCTTTGAGCTTTCTATAGTGAGGACTACTGTATTTCAGTGTGTATGGAGGGACCCCCAAGTGTTCCAAATCATGATATTACATTTCCCTCTGCCCAAAGCCCCTAGCAACCTCAACCGTGTCATTTGTAGACAGCCTTTCACAATGTCATACGACATGGAAGCCCACTACAGACACGTACTACGTATATTCTCAGAGATAGCCCCATCTCAACACCCAATAAAGACATCTACTAATCGTATGTTTCGCCATCTCCGAATAAAGGATACTAGTTTATGAAAATGTAATAAAGGCACCTGCGAAGCGTTCGTAGAGATATCCCAGTTAAGAAATCTAATGCATTACTTGCATCGTTGCCTGGACCCTGGATGTCCTACCTTTTGTGGAATATACTCTATAAATATGTACGACAGAACCCTAAACCTTAAACCCTATAAATCTCTAGGACAAAAAAAATCCAGGGTCCAGGTAGAGAGTTCCCACCCTACAACCCTGAACCCCAAACCGCGTCAAACCAGCTAAGGCCAGCACGCACGGCAGCGACCTTGCCGTCGAGGCCTCCACTTTTTCTGGTTTAGGGTTTATATGGTTTATAGGGGTTTAAGGGTTTATAGGGCTTATAGGGTTTATAGGGCTTAGGGCTGTAGAGCCTTAAGGTTTTAGGGCTTTAGGGTTAAGGGTCTAAGTATCCTTCATTATTTGCTTGTGAGCCCTTTAAAGGATATAACAATAATAATTCCTATATTACTCTTAAACGGAAGACTGTTTTTTGGGGGTGGTTCTTAATACCCTAAACCCTAAACCCTGGGTGCCTTAGTAGGGCCACCTCTTTGAAAGGCGGAGTCCTTGAGGGAGCCTGGGGGCTCCTTTAACCGCTATTGGAGGGTTTTAGGGTTTTAGGGTTTAGGGTTTTAAGGTTTTAGGGTTTAGGGTTTTAGGGTCTAGGGTCCAGGGGATTCGAGTTTAGGGTTTAGGGATTCCCTGACTGATCCTATACCTTGAGTCCGAATTTCTACATCCTAAATCCCAAACTTTTCACTCTAAAGCTTGGGTACTGCCCCCCCTCAGTAACAGTTGGATAGTAATATCATATGGTTATATATACCCCTTAATATGACCCCTATATAGACGGTTACTGGCCCCTATATAGACGGTTACTGGGTGGGGGCAGTACCGAATCTAAAGCCCAAGCCCTGACCAAAGCCGCACCGAATTCTTCCAAAAACTGAGGGTCCCCTCTTTGCCGGTCCCTGTCTACTGAGGGACTGTTGATGGATGACATCTTGCACCACCTAGGGTCCCTAAACTACTGTAATTCCTAGGACTCTGGGGACCTAAGGTGGTGCAAGATTTCTTCCATCAAAAGTATGTTGCTTACCCTGACCCCCCCCCAAAAAAAATCACTCTGAGTTCCTGGAACCGTGGCATGTTCAACCCTAGGCCCTAATCCAGACATGCACACACTTGGGCAGAAACAACCTTTCCTTCACCCGGTAACAAGGTTAAGGGTTGTAGGGTTTAGGGTTTAGGGTGTAGGGTTTAGGGTTTTCGGGATTTAGGTTTTCAAGTTCCAACTTGGAGGTTTAGGGTTTCGGGTTCAGGGGGAATGAGTACAGTAGGCTACAAATGGGGATACCTCGGGCTACTGTCTGACTTCTAGAGGTCTACTGTATGATTTCTAGAGGTCCATGATAATCCCCCCCAATGTATAATTGATTAAGTTTGTATGTTAGTATGCAGAGATTGGGCTAACTAAGACTTACTAAGCCCCCACAACCTTCCAAGAAGTGTCGTACATTGCAGGCTTTGCTTCAAGCGCGGGCCGACGTCGACGTTCAGGATCTTCGCTTTAGGGTAAGTTGAGTGTTTGGGATCTAGGGTTTGGGGTTCAGAGCTGAGGCCTGAAGTTATTATATCCAAAACCCTAAACCCTAAACCCTAGCGTTCAGGGTTGAGGGTCTGGGGGTTACGAAACCCTTGCTTTCACCTGCCTGGATAAGCGCCATGGTCAATGTTCGAAGGTTGATGCGGACATGTAAGGATACGTAAGTCTTGTCGTCGTAGGGAATTTAGCCTAAAGGGTCCAAGGACCCAAATCTGAATGGTACTTGGGACCTAGGGTTTAGGGTTTAAAGCCCTAAAATTTGGATCCTTGGGACAGAGCGAGAGCGAGGGAGCGAGAGCGAGGGAGCGAGAGTCCAGAATTGCCGCCTGGAACCAGTCGGGACCGGTCTATTCCCAAGTAAACTGAGTGTTCATTGTCATTTTGCATGTTGTTTCCAGTTGATTCTCCATTATTGGTAATTATGTTAGGCGTCAACATTTTGCTCCTAAAGCCCAAGCTAAACCCCAAACCTGATTTCCTCTCGTTCAACCCCCCCCCCCCACCAACATGTTTTAGGGGGAGGATTTTAATATCAGTAGAGGTACGGGGTTACATGTGCTGCGCTATGATTGCGGCCCAATAGCCCTCCAAGATTCTCAAATGTCAAAAATCGGTGTCGCCCGGGATGCGAAACAAGGGACGAGCACGCCATGTCCGAAACGAGGGGCGTACCGAGTACTCTTTTATCCAGAAGTACGTTTAGGCTGTATACTGTCATGAACTGTGCTGTATACAGTCATGTATTGTTGGGACCGTGATGTTATACTCACTGATGTTGTCTGTTATATTCTGTACTCTCATGTAAACATTCTACATTCAAAGTCGATTCTAAGCCTCTAAACCCGAAACCCCTAACTAACCCTAAACCTTGAGGCCTTAACCCTAAACCCCTGACCCCTAGACCTCTAGACCTCAAACCTTAAACCCCTGAACCCCTAAACCATAGACCTCAAACCCTAAACCCCTAAACCCTACACCCCCTAAACCATAGACCCTTAACCGCTGAACCCTACACCCCCAAACCCCTAAACACCTTAACCCCTAAACGCCCAAGCCATAGACTTCAAACCCTGAGCCACGAATGCTACATGGCCACTCTGACAGGACGCCAACGGTGACACGGCACTGCAGATGGCCTGGGCCTTAGGGTTTAGGGTTTTAGGGGTTAGGGGTTTAGGGGTCTAGGGTTTAGGGATTTAGGGACTTAGGGTTTAGGGTATTATACGCCAGATACTGCACGCTCTCAGCAAGAGCTGGGTAATGATTGTTCCTGTGTGCGGGGAATCCCCAAATTATGACAAGAGGATTTTGGTGACCCCAAACCGCAAGTCAGGACCCGAGACTGTGTAGGGGTAATCATAGGATTCATACAGGGACTACATAGGGGTTGTGGGGTTTGCAACAAGAGGTTTTTGCTAGCTCGAACCACGCGCCGAATTTGAACCCTGCTTGACATTGTCATAAGATAGTTAAGGGGTTTTAATTTATGTAGAGAGTTTGGGTTAGCAAAGCCCCCAAATTGGGGGATACCTTTTTGGGGGTCCCTATTACAAGCTATAAGAATTACAGCATTTGGAAGTTTATATTGGGTTTTCCCCATTTTGGGAAAGTACCAAATAACCATAGACCCTAGACCCTAAACCGAATGAGTAGGAAAATGTAGGAGTCTTTTCCCCTACCATCCTCGAACTATACCCAACTCCCTGAGTACTCTAACACAATGAGGATTTAGGGTTTAGGGTGTAGGCTTGAGAGTCTCATGATATCCCTCAACGCGGTTTAGGGTCTAGGGCTTAGGGTTTAGCGTTGCATAAAATTGTTGGGCCCTGCATAGCTTCAGTGCAAGCTGAGCGCTCAACCGCAAAGGCATCCGTATTTGTGTATATATATACACACATCACATGACATATATATATATACACACATTATCTATGCATGTATGTATGTATGCATGCATACATACATACATACATCCCATGATATTCAGTCCGCCACCTTCGCTTGAGCAGCATATGCTTCTCAGGCGCTTCGGTACTATCACGGCAAAATTTCGTTCAGAGCCCAGAGCGGATGTTATCCTGCATCTGATCATCATGCGCGTAGTTATATAGGAAGTTTTAGGGGTATATACAGACAATGGAGAGCAAAATGAGAAAGAAGAACATGAATTCGAACCAGGTATGTTATTTGGGACTGGTCTATGGCTTATCAGGAATTTCAGGGATTGTCATGAAGCGTCTTTGCCTCGGGTTGAAGCCTGAAAAGGGTATTATGGTCCTAGGTTCCGTGTATGTCTATGGAAATATGGCTTCTCAAATAGACCTCAAATTCTACTATTACCTTGGCATCTCGTCAGGCACCTGTATTCCTCGTGTGTAGGGGTTTCCCCGTGGGTACAGAAGGATTTTGAGAGGGATCCCTACTTGCATTAGGGCCTAGGGTTTAGGGCTTAGGATTTAGGCATTATAGGTTTAGGGTTTTTGGTTTAGGGCTTAGGGTTTAGGGATCAGGGTTTAGGGTGCAGAGGTTTTAGGATTTGGGGTTCAGTTCAGGGTTTAGGGTTTAGGGTTCAGGTAGTGAATGACAAGGCTTTGCTTGCGTGGCCCTGGCTATGTTCTTGCCCAGGTCTCAAGTCCAAAGTGCTTTCACAGCCTTGCTACTTTTGCCAATGTAAGGTGACAGTGTGGAAAGGATCGTCCTAGCAATCCTCACAGAAATACTTCCTGAAATTCCTTACAACCCATGCCCCATTTGAAGCTAAGCATGGGTAAGCAAAGCGCTTGCACCGACACGGTTTGAGCGTCATGTGTCCAAATCTGGAAAAAGGCCTGGCTCACCCAAAACCGAGGCCATGTCTTTTTTGTGAAGCGCATGAAGGCATTAAGCACAGCAACAACAGTAGATCGTGGCAAGTGCGCTCTCCATTGTTTTCCGTTGGTGCTAGACCTTTGTCCAAAGCATGCAGGTAGGAGAGTAATTCAGTACCAATGTTAGGGTTGAAGGTTCAAGATTCTTTGTAAGATCGTAGTATCAGCTACCTCAAGTAGACCTCAAAATCAACCTGGCAATTTTGAAGGGATCAACCCCAATGTATTCATGCATCCCTATAGAACCCTAAGTATGTACCCTATATGTTCCTGATTCCTTCGGGCCCCGGTAGTAGACAAGACGAAGAAAGATGTTGCATCGTTATTGCCGTAATCCCAAGGCCTTCAACCCTAGACCCGAAATAATGGATTGTTTGTGGTGCGGGGCGTACGATGTCTAGGGCTCAGGGTTTTTTGAATTGGGGTTTAGGGTTAGGGTTTAGCGTTGTTTCAATTTCCTTTTCCATTCCTTCATGCCCTACTAGCAATCAGCAAGGAAGTGTAGACCCCGCCCTCTAAATCCTAAATCTTAAACCCTAGACCCCAAACCCGTGAACCTTGGTGGGAAGGGGCCCCAGGGAATTCACAGCTTAGTTGGAGGGTTTGGGGTTTAGGGTCAAGGTACTCATAACAATCAAAACATGACGAGAATTATACTGCGGAGGTTACAGGGCTCAAAGGTGAGTTGTACGGACTGTTAAGACTGGTTATCATAATAAAATAGTAATGGTAATAATAATAGTAACGGTAATAATAATAGTAATAGTAATAATAATAGTAATGGTAATAATAATAGTAATCGTAATAATCATAGTAATGGTAATAATAGTAATAGTAATGGTAATAATAGTAATAAGGTCTTTACAACTACAATACAAACCCACATGTAGCCCTAAAGCTGGGTTATCAGTACTCTGAGCATCCACGCACCGCACCTAGGGCCCGACTGCTCCCATTGCGCCGGCGGTCGGAGAAGTGCTGAGCGGAGCACTAGGCTGTCACCTGAGGTTTAAGGTTTAGGGTTTTAAAGTTTAGGGTTCAGGGTTTATGAGTAGTATTTTGTTTTGGGATACTACAGTATGGCAGTATGGCATCCAATGCAAAGTAAGATATTGCACCCTCCGGCTGGGTGTCGTATTTTACAAGAAGGATACCATAACAGCTGGCGCGGGCACCAAAAAACGCTACTCATCTGGGAGATGCCCCAAAAGAATCCCCACCCAAAACCCTAAACCCTAAACCTGAAGCTTTACGGCTTAGCTAGGGCTAAGGGGAAGCCTCATGTATCCCTGGGATCCGTGTGTTGAGAGATCCCCCCACAAAGCCCCCGATCCTTTCAACTTTCAGAAACTCCCATATAGGACCCAAGGCATATGCATATATATATATATATGTATCCGTATATATGTATATATATATATATATACGGATTATAAGTGGATTCCTGGGTCTTTCTTTAGCAACATACGGCAATCATGCAGAGAAACTACCAAATTTCGGGTCATTCCCCTTTACAGTAACCGTCCTCGAGCGGGGTCTCGTTAATGATTGTTCTGACTCCCGTTATCCGCCATGGTACCAGTCACTGTAAGGGGGCATTGCCCAGACCATACGTTAAAGACCCTTAACCCGAAACCCTGAACCCCATCGAGTGGGTCGTGGCCTGCACTTCGCCAAGGTGGCATAGACAGAAATCGATGTGCGAGTCCACACCCCCTAAGGGATACACAGCGCTGCATAGGGAGTGGCATAGAGTCTGCATGTATATGTATATATATATATATATATGTGGCTTTATAGGGGTTACAGGCTACAAGTATGTAGGGTTCAGGGTTTAGGGATGAGTGCGACTCCCTGCAGCTTGAATTGGGGTATCTGCAGCATTGCACTTTTACGACCAGTTGCGCGTCAGCCTTAAGCAAACCTGCATGTTCCAAATTCCTTCTTGAGTGAGCAGGTCGCAAATTTTCCATGAAGACCTGTAAGCGGAAGCCTTGCATAGCACAGAGCAAGTTCCTTCAGTTTGTTTGACATAGACCCCCAAATACTATAATCCTTATTATTGTGACCCCCGGATGGTACCCCTAATTTTGGGGGATGCTAAAGATACGCTGGCATTCTGGTCGCCCGGTGCTCAAGGAATTCTGGGTAGCCGCAGAGATGTGGAGGAGGTGAAGCTAAAAAGCAGGACATCAGAAGATTTGACGCATTCACCAAATCTGCAAGCCCTCGAGCGGGAGCCAACCGCAGCAACAGCTAGCTGTACAAGTCCCTTTCATGGACTGCATCCAGAACTCTGAACTCTTGCAAACAACCCTATGAAACCTCTTTAAAGGCCACGAGCAAAGTCAACATACACGGCACGCGACCTCTTCGCTATTCCTCCACATCTTGGCGGCTGCCGGCTGGCCCTGCACCGCCCGGGGCCCAGGCAGTTGGTGGTTCAATCATATAGGGTTCAGGATTTAGGGTTTTAGGGCTTAGGATATAGGGCTTAAGGTTTAGGGCTTAGGGTTTAGGGCTTAGGATTTAGGGTTTTGGGGGTTTAGGATATAGGGTTTAGGGTTCAGGGCTGAGGGTTTAGGGTTTGGAGTTTAAGATTAAGGGTTTGGGTTTAGGGTTACGACCAGAATCCTAAACTTTAAAGCCGCCCTACACATCACAAGAAGTAGTTTGATGTAACCAGGGGTAATTGCATGCCGAGTCTCGTTCTCACCGTTGGACAGGTCTTGGCTTCCTTGAATATAATGACGCCAGAGGCAAAGACTATGTCGCTAGTGGCAATTGAGCAGGCTTGAACAAGAAATCGCATTAAACCCTCAGCCCAAACGCTTCACCACGAGCATCCAGCTTCCTTTTTTCTAGGATACTTCGGCTTAAGCAGCCCCAGACCCTAAACCCCGGAACCTGTACACAAAACGAATCAGCTCGTCCAACCCCAGCCCTAAATCCTAAACCCTGACTACTCCTAACTATTCCCGTCCCTCTTTCCCCCTCTCTCTTTCAATCCCCCCCCTGCCCCCCCAAATTAATATTCACCGGGTATACCATTGCATCATGTTGGAAATATATACACACACGCCTTTTTTTTAGGGGGCGGGCTTGGAAAGAACTTTCCTACCCTCCCGCCGAGAACGGATCAAGGTCTAAACTCCAAGCCCCGAACTCTGGACTCTCAACTCAAAACCTTTAACCCTAAACTATAAACCCAGAATCCCCAAACCCTATAAACCCTCAAAATCCTTCAAAATGCCTAGCAGCCCCTAAATCCTAAAGCCTAGCCTAAACTGCTCAGACGGTGCCTAGAGGTCATACAGGGTAACCCAGACCCCTGGTTCATGAACCCCCACCCCTTAATAGGGATTATGATAGGGATCTGAATATGAAGGCCCTTAAAGCACCCGTAATAGGGATCATAACAACATAAACCCTAGCCTAAATCCTAAACCCCTCAACCCTCAATAGGGATCCGAATATTAAGGCCCTTAAAGTCCTAGGTGATTGCCGGGCATGGCGGAGGAGGCCAGACTTGGCAGAATCTTTTGGGTTGAGGTATTAGGGCTCGCATGGAAAAAGGGAATGTAGGGTTCGGGGTTCAGGGTTTAGGGATACGGTTTAGGGTCTAGGGTTTTTGGGTTGAGGGCTTGCAGGTTTAGGCTGTAGGGTTTATAAGCGGTGTGATCACCCTTCAAAGGACAATCGCCACAATACCAGCCACCTTTTTTGAGATGTCATTTTAGTTCGGGTGAGGGTAGGGTTTAGGCTATTTAGGGTTTCGGTTTGGGGGTTTTGGGGTGAGTGGCTGGAGTGCTGGATTTTCGGGATTTAGGGGTTTAGGGATGTAGTTTTGGATTTTTGCTTTACTTGCGGGAGGGTAGTAGGGATCCAAGGGATGGACATGAAAATGGAAACTACCATATTCTAGGGACTTCAGGAGGGACCCCTATTAGGGACCCTTAATCCCATTTTCATATATAACCCTTATATGGTCATTATATAGCCCCTATATCCTCAGGTAGTCCCCATGTTAACCCCCATAAGCTACAAGAGTCCCTTTTAGGGGTCCTCCAAAAGTCCTTAGACATATGGTGGAGGCCATGCAGGGTGAACCATACCGATCCATTCCTCCGTTCCTTACCAACCGCATTGTGTGCGTGGTGCTTAGCAGGAAATGGGGAAATGGGTTGTAGTTATGGAGAGGATGGCGTGAAACCACCGTGCCATTCAGCGTTAGGGTTTTAGGTTCCAGGGATTCGGGTAGGGAATCAGGGACCCCGTATAGCCCTGCAATGCCCTGCATTATTGTTGGTAAAGACCTGTTTTCTATTCCTTCATTCCCAGG
>CAJNIZ010020535.1:0-11451 GCA_905231905.1 Symbiodinium pilosum | reverse complement strand
AGGGTTTGAGGCTTAGGGCTCAGGGCTTAGGGTTAAGGGTTTAACGTTTCAGGTTTAGGGCTTAGGGTTTCGGGCTTAGGGTTTAGGGCTTAGGTTGGGTTTTAGGGCTTAGGGTTTCGGGCTTAGGGTTTGAGGCCAGGGGTTAGGGCTTAGGGTTTAAGGCTTAGGGTTTAGGGTTTAGGGTTAAGGGTTTAGAGTTTAAGGTTTAGGGCTTAGGGTTGAGGGTTTAAGGCTTAATGTTTAGGGTTTCGGGCTTCGGGTTTCGTGTTTGGAGTTTAGGGTTCAAAGTGACCGACAGCATAAAATTTAAGCACGCCCTTAAATCCTACCTTTGGCTGCCACCACGTCTTTTGCTGTATCCTGCTAGACGTTGACCCCGTACTCGGCCCCCACTACTTTAGATATTCAAGCCTGCACTCTAAGGGCTCTCTTTTTTGCAGGCCTTTTGGCGCGTCTCCACACCCAGCTCTGCAGAATATGGCCAACACTGGAGCAACGAGGCACTGAGTATAATGTAGAGGTATATGGGTTTCTATTGGTGTATGGAGTATACCCGATACAATACTGATTATGCAGGGTATATAAAAGCATATACGGGCATAGGGTTTCGGGCTTAGGGTTTAGAACGTAGCGTTTAGGGAGCTCCAGGGTTCTGAGGTGGACGTTTTGGGTTCTAGGTCTTGGGGCTCTAGGATGTTAGTTGTGTAGGGAAAAGCCCAAGAAATGCACAAAAAATACGAGGAGGGGAAGAACCTGGAAAACACTATGGTCTAATCCCTAAATCCTGAACCGCTTAGGTAGGGAAAAGCCCAAGCCATGCTCAAGTGATGTCCCCTCACCTCTTTGATTTAACATGAGAGTCCTTGAGCTCGAACCCTCAAATGGCTAGGAAGGTTCCCTCCGGAGACTATAAGGGTTTAGGGTTTACCTGGACCCCAGAAGTAGGTAAAATGCTAGCCCAAAAGCCTTGAAGATAGCCCAAACGGCGATTATTCTACGTATTTTTGGGTTCAGGTAACCCTGAAGCGCTAAACCCCGAAGCCCAAACCCTAAACCTAAAGGGTGAATAACCCGAGGGGGCCCCTTTCCCCCTCAGTTCTTGCATGCAGCTGTCCCACCCCAAGCGCTAGCCACACGGGTTCCCTGAACGCCCTAAACCCTAAAACCCTAAACCCCCTTGGGGTTTGGGGTTTAGGCTTAAGGGGTTGGGTTTGGGGTTTATGCTTTAAGGGTTTAGGGTTTGGTGCTAATGAAGGCCTTACCATGGCTCCTGTAGTATAGGGTTTGGGGAGTACATCCCGAGAGGATAATAGGAAGATACTTACGAGGGATATTCTGGGGGTGCCCTGTTTGAGGTTCCCATTTTACTCGCTGTATCCTTCCAAGCAAACGAAGGTCAAGCCAAGCATCTATGTGTGGAAGCAGAAGACAAGTGGAGATTACAAGAAGCCCGACACCAATCACATCCCCCTACTGATCCCCTCCAACTCAATGAGAATGGATCATTCCCCAAACCCTAATCCCTAAACCCTAAGAAATTAGAATAGGCCCAACTTTTAACCATCGCCCTCTCGGTAGACCTTGAGCCTAATCTCTAAACCCTAAATCCTAATCCGCAAACCTGGGCTCATCTCTTGGACGAACAGAACATGGGGCCCCAAAAAGACTGGGTTTAGGGTTTAGGGTTTAGGGTTCAGGGTTAGGGGCCCCAAAAAGACTGGGTTACTGTCAAGGAACTTAATTAAGCTAAGTTGCCATGTTAAGTTTGGGGTAGTTTAGGGCTCAGGGTGAGAAACTAAAACAAGGAAACCCTCTTATTTGCTATATACCCATGATATGGCAACTTAGCTTAAGTCCTTAAACCCTGGACATCTGTTTTGTCCCCATGTACCCCGAAAGTACTCCCTGTGTAATCTGCATGTAGTCCCCGTGCAATCCCCTAACGTACTATTCATCAAGCCCCTTATGACCTATGCCCTGAAGCTTGGCAGGCCGTCAACGACCTCACTGCCCCCAGGCAGGGCTTGGGACAAATGACTAGGGTTTTTTGTTGGGTACTGCCCCCCCTCAGTAACAGCTGGATAATTAATAGTCATAATATGGTTATATATAGCCCTTAACAGGACCCCTAATATAGACTGTTACTGGGTGGGGGCAGTACCCAAGGTTTACGGCTATAGGCATGCAAAATAGAAACTAGCGTTGCTTGATGGCTTAGAGCAGGGTATGTGCATTGGGGTTCTCATAGGAGAGGGTTTGGGGTTTCATCACGTCTGGTGCCTGGGGTGTTTTGCCTAAGGCTTCAGAACTTGAGGGTCAGACCGTCCCCTAGGGGTTTACAGTTTCTGTTCTGGATTGCTGGGTTTGGGCTTCCTATTCCTGTGCGAAACCAGGAACAAAATAGGGAAACCTTGTCATTAGGGATTTTTTATGCACTGCCACCTCTTATAAAAAGTTCCTATATCACGCCTAGAGAACCCCTACATAACCCCCATGAATCCCATGAACCGTAAACCCTAAACCTTAAACCTTAAATTCCGCCATAACCCTAAAAAATCCTGATGCTACTCCCTACACCCTGAACCTTAAACCCCTACACAGCCCTCACAACCCTGATGACACCCCTGAACCCAGGCCAGAGCATGCAGCTGCCCTACGCAACTTCCTCCAAAGCTTTGGCGTTGAGGCCTCTCCCGCAACGCCGAACGGCGGCTCGGGGAAGATAAGCGTTTAGGATTTGGGGTTTAGGGTTTGGTAGGGCTTAGGATTCAAGGTTTAGTGCTTAGGGTTCAGGATTTAGGGCTTCAGGTTTAGAGTTTAGGGTCAGGGTTCAGAGACCGAGTCGCAACCACTGGACCCCAAATCTACTATGGGTATTTGCCAAATTCTGGGAGAGGGTGGGTAAGTGCATGCCCATGATATACGCGGCATGCCAAGTACCCTCCGTTGCTGGGCTCCTCATTTCAGATTCAACAACACCGAAAAAGGCACATTAATTTTACAAAACGCAAATGTTGGCACAAATCCAGAGCTAACACCTAAACTTCCCATGATAAAGGCACTGCCTGGAGGCTGCCACGATTGCGTTGTTATTAGGAACACAAAAAAAGTCTATTCACTGTAGATATACATGTTAAGGTAACTTCATTCAAGCTCCTTGTCAGCAAGCCAGTACCCTGAAACCTAAAACCCTAAGATTCCTAAACATTGAAACCCTGAAATCCTAAAACCCGAAAACCCTAAACCCCAAACGACAGCAACCCAGACGAGGGGAGCTATTCGATAGACCTGGGGTCATTCTCCCTTGGAGTAACAGTTACCACAAAAAAAAAAAAGGTATGACCTAGACCCCCCATGTATGTAGAATGATATTTGTTGGTGCTATCTAGGTGGATTTTGGGCCGATGTTTTACCTTTTTTTTGTTCCAGGTAGGAGTTCTACTAGCCCCTTCATAAAGCCCCTTTCAGGGCAGTAGCTGGGAGAAAAATGACCCATCCTAGATTAAATATTGTCACTGTTAGTATTACTGCTAGTATTATTAGTAGTATTACTATTATTCCAACCATTCTTACTATTCTTACTCTTCGCACTGACCCAGCGCAAACCCTTCTGAGGCGACTTTGTCGTGGCCACGGTGACCGTCGAGTTGGCGGAGAAGTTTTCCCCTCAGCTTGCAAAAATCAATCCTAAACCCTAAAGCCTAAACCACGAACCCCATACCAAAACATACCCCTAAGGGTCCAAGGACAAAAAATAATATGGATTTAGGGCCCAAATACCATTAATATTATAGTATTTGGGCCCTATAACCCTATTATTTGGGTCCTTGGACCCTTAGGGATACCCTAGCACAGGCTTTGGGGTTTGAGATTTAGGGTTTGTGGTTTCGGGGCCAAGGTATAGGATATAGTTAAGGTTTAGGCCCTAGGGGATGGGAGAGAAAAAAGGGAAGATATTACATTATTGGGAATGACATTGAGGCTACTTTCGGGATCCATTCCACCTCTCCATGCTTCTCCATACACGCAAGCGGTGGTAGATGGAAATTGTTCTACCCTCAACCCTAAACCCTAAACCCCTAAACCCCTAAGCCCTACCCTGGGCAAAGTGTGAGGACCTCACGCGACCTCACGCCAAGGGATGGGTGCACATAGACCACGGTGCCAATGCGGCCTTTGTTTCCGGTTTTGTAAGGATTCTCAATGGGCTAGTAGATCAGGGCTTACAGATCTCTTGTCATTGGTAGAGTCAAAAGTTCTAGTATATAACCTTCTTTATCCCTTTTCTCATTTTGTAAGATCCTGTAATAGTTTGCCTTTCCTTTCCCAGGAAACATTGGTGAGTCATTGCCTTCCTGGTGGCGTCCTAATGACCCTTTCCGAGCGCTCTCCCACCTGCATATCTAAACCCCAAACCTGAAGCCCAACAACAAATCCCTAAACCTTGTTCTTCCATCCAGGTGGTAATAAGATTCAGCTGACTCTGACAAACAGAGGGGTGCGGTTGCCAAGCTAAAGCCCGTACAATCCCTGGACACTGAACCCTAAACCCTAAAATCCTACAATCCCTACCTGTGGCTCCAATAACCTACAGTTTAGTAGTAAGTACCCCTTGATTAGTAGGTAAAACCCATAAAACTGTAGGTTATTGGGTTACAGGTAAACACTGAATTCAGGATGCTCAACGCTTCGTACGTGCGCCTGGCTCATACCTCTGGGCAGACGCTGCTGCGCGCTCCGGGAGGCTACGATCTGCCTGCGGAGGTCGGATCCTGCGGGGGCTGAGGCTTCAGGGTTTGGGGTTTAGGGTTTGGGGTTTAGGGTTTAGGACTTAGGACGAGCTTTTAGGGCTTCGGCTCATATGGGGGTTTATGGAGATATTCATTGTGTAAGCTTGCCACCGTCCTTTGTCGCCCCAGTATGCAGGGTATATGTATATGTATCATATCTATAATATATATATATATAGATATACATATATATATATGGTTCCGAGTGGATATCCTTTCGAACCACTTGAAGAGGGCTAAGGGACCCCTGGCTTTTTTCCATTCCTTTAGCATCTACTCACCATTGTTGTTTTCCAGCAAGTGGCGTGATATTTTACAATTTTCGCTAAACCCTGAACCCTAAGTTCATCCCTAAACCTTTAACCCTTAAACCCTAAACCCTAAGTTCATCCCTAAACCTTTAACCCTTTGAAATGCTTGAGAGGGCAGCCGGATGCAGGTCGCCGAGGCAGTGGACTTCGTGGCACCAACAGTTCACATCCCAGGCGACTTGAAGGTTTAGCGCTTAGACCCCAAGTTAATAAACCCTAATGTAGACCCCTATATAGGGGATAATGGAAAAGAACATGGAAAATACTGTTTAGGGTTTAGGGTTTAGGGGGGAATGTAGGCCTCTAGTCGATAAACCCCCTCCGCTTGATGGGGATTTTAAAAGGGATCCTAGGGCTAAGGCCCTTGAAAGGAGGTGATTTATTAATCATGGGTCTACAGAAGGGTTTAGGATGTTGGGTTCAGGGCTAACCTAGTAAGGGCTTGAGGACATATAGATATATTGTGAGTTGAAGGTTTGTGTTGAGGGTTTTGCTGGACTTTAGATTTTGGGCTTAGGGTTAAATGCGTCGGGCTTAGGATCGTTGAGGTAGTGAAAGATTTTGCTTCGACAAGAGGAGATCAGGCCCTAAGCCCTGAACCCTAAGCACTAAGCCCTAAACCCTAAACCATGAACCTCAGCCCTAAACCCTAAACACTAAGCCCTAAACCCTAAATCCGAAACCCTAGTTTGGGGGGGGTTTCAGGTTTAGGGATTGGGACTTAGGGTTCTTGTTGGTCAAAAGTTTGGGATCCCTAGCCATTCTGGGAGCCCCTTCATTCAGGGATTTTGGGATGAGAAGATTTAGGGTTTTGGGGTTTGGGGTTTAGGGTTTTGGGGTTCAGGGTTTAGGGTTTAGGGCTTGGGGCTTAGGGTTTAGGGTTGTACAACGGAGACCCAGAATTACGTGAACAAATGTCAGAAAGAGTTATATTAAGTAGGCCAAAAAAACGCCAGCTACAGTCTCAACTCCTAGTATCCCCCTTAATATTCCCTAGAATACTCCCCTACATAGCCCCCCTTTTTTTAAGGAGTTTAGACTACAGCTCGTGTCAGGGAATTTGTGAAGCGTTCTCCTAGCGGCCCGAGGAGTGACTTTGGGTCACCTTAAACCCCAAACCCTCAACCCTGAGCCCTAACCCCTTCAACCCTAAGCCCTAACCCCTAAACCCTAAGCCCTAAACCCTAAGCCCTAAACCCCGAAACCCTAAGCCCTGAACCGCGTGACCCTGGACCCCTCAAGCTGAGTTGGGCTGTATGCAACAGCGGTTTCCCCACCGAAGAAGTTTAAAGGATTGACCTGAACCCTAAACCGTATGTAGACCCCTTTAAGGAGTTCAGATTGTAGCTCTCTCTCATATATACATATATATATATTTACATGAGCTTCAAAAAATGTTTACTGAAATCGGAGATTGGAGGGCAGTGGTGCGAAGATTTAAGCATGCATCTTAAGCCCTAAAGTCTACGACCCAACCGGCCCCACTGATCGGCCTTCGTGAGCTTCGAGAGCCGTCACAACACCACAATTTCAGTGCCGGGTATTCACCTAAACCCTAAAATTTGGGTCTTTCTCAGGGCGGGCTATGGGGGTATGTATAGTGTTTAGGTTGGGCCCTTTCCATAGACTGGATTATGGTTTGGGGGTATTTAGGGCGGGCCAACTCCGGACAACAGAGCTATAGATGCTAATCCCATGTGTACCCATAACGACCTGTACATGTTATTTCTCCCTGAAAATCAAATGGCCACCGCGATGTCTTCTGGAAAGACCCCAACCCTAACCTGTGGCTTTAAACTCTAAACCCTAAACAAAAAACAATCCAGACGTCCCTCTCTCGGACTTACCCTTAGCCCTAACCCTGAAACCTACTTAGTCCCAGAGTCACTCCTGCATTTCTTGCGGAAATTCTGTAGATATGCATAAAACAAGTCCCAATGTTTTCCCTCATATGTGCCCCCTCATGGCCATTCCCCAAACCCTAAACCCTAAACCCCTAAAACACTAAAACAACCCTTAACCCCTAAAACCCTAAAAACTTCTAAGGCCTAAATCCACTAAACCCTAAACCTCTAGAACCCCAAAGTATGTAAAATACTAGCCCTAAACCCATAATAACAGCCATAAAGGCCATTATTCTACATACTTTGGGGGTCCAGGTAGAACCCCTAGAACCCCTAAAAATCACACCCAAAGCAGCTTTGCGTGCCTCGCAAAGGCGTCCGCAGACCGCCGGTAGAGGCGAACCCCGACCCCGAGCTGTTCAACTTCAACTCACCCAAGAATTTGAGGAGCAGAGCCTAGGGGTTCATATATATATATATAATACATGTATATCTAATCCCCTATATGCGGGTTTGTAAGGAGGAGCCCAAGAATTTGAGGAGGGGAATTAAAGGTTTAGGGTTTAGGGGGTTTAAGGGTTTAAGGGTTTCGGGTTCAAGGGCTTAGGGGTTCAAAGGGTTTAGGGTTTTAAGGGTTAAGGGTTCCGAGTATAGGATTAAGGCACAAGAATTTGAGGAGGGGTTTTGAAGGTTTAGGGTTTCCAGGGTTGTGGAAGTCCTTAAAGGGAGTTATACAGGGGATTGTAATATATGGGGGGCTATTAAGGGGGATACCAGGAGCCCAAGAATTTCAGGAGCAAAGCCTAGGGGGTTAGGGTTTAGGGGGTTTAGGGCTTAAGGGTTAAGGGCTTGAGGGTTTCAAGGGTTTTGGATTTACGGCTTGTGGGCTTAGCGTTTAGGGTTCCGGGTTTAGGGCCAAGAATTTGAGGAGCAAAGCCTAGGGGTTTATATATCGGGGATTATTTGCATATGTTCCGCCTAACACACCCGACACCCCGCGCCCTAAATCTTCAGGAGCCTGTACAATGTCGGCACCGCGGAGGGCAAGGCATCGACACAGTTTACAGATTCAGGGTTAAGGCTGTAGGACTCAGGTGGCGTCATGATTTCCTGCGATGAGCCTTGTATGCTTCAAGCGGTTCTCGTTCAAACCACTTGGAATGATCCCTAAACCCTAAACCCTAAACCGTGCGGCTGTTTTAGAGGTCCTCATGGCCAGGAGTATCACATTTGGGGGGTATAGAAGGGGGCCTGCACTTTTTTGAAATACCCATTTGGCAGTTTCTGAATGTGATCCGTGACAAAGAAGCCCCCGTAATCCCCTCATGATCATGATCCCTACGTATCCCTTGGAGTCCCTGGGCGCCCCGCTTTGAGAAATCTCCTTAACTCTAAACTGCCTCAACCCTGCAACGGAGCCCACCGCCTGTACCCACCCCCCAACTCCGTTATCCCCTAGGAGCCAAATAGCCGAGTTTAGGGTTTAGGCTTTGTTTATAGACTCTCGGGTCTATAGACTTCGGGGCCCAGTAGACTTGGATCCTGAGGGAAAGGCAATTGCTTGAATTCAATGCCAGTTTGCAGGGAGTAAAGGGGGCTTATTTAGGAGAACCCAACAGGCAACATGGGCGTCTATATTGATCGCTTCTTGCTAGCTAGAAATGAAGGAATGCATCCCAGTAGGCCCTATATCATCCCACGGAATTAGTGGTTCTGTTCATTTTGCCATGCCTCCACTCTCTGCTAACCAGAGGAAAGATCATGGGCTCCTGCGTCGTGTGCAGAGACGCAGAGCCGGCCTCAAAGCATTAGGAACCAAAAAATCCTGGTGGAAGCCACTTATCCTTCCTCAAACTTGCATGAAGTCCCAGTGGAAGGGCTACACAATGAACAGATTACCATCCTTTCCCAATGCGCCACGCTGGTTGGGTACGGGGTGTAAGAACCCCTTTTCGGTGACTAGAAGCAGAACAGCGCTTCAGGAAGTGTGGAGCATGCAGATCATCATTTTGCAATGAAGTCCGCCTTCATCACTCTGACTCGTATTTTCTTTTCCTGTAGAAGACTGTTGCAACGGCTCTTGCTGCTGCTCCAGTAATTGAACACCTGTGTGTCAATGCAAGATGCCCAAGCAGCGAATGGTGGCACGGAATTCCTGAAAAGAAGTCCACAGCCTGAATCATCAATGAAGACCCCCCCCCCCCCGCGGCTTAGGGTTTAGGGTCCGGTGAACCATACCCGAGAGCCCAATACAGCTTAATGAAGGAATATGGCTCAAATTATATGTGGACCCTGAATGTGGTTTAATGTCTATTGTTTAATTACGCTCTATATAGGGATATGTATAGGGATATAACCCCTGTGTAAGCCTTATATACCCTATATAACCCCGTATCATCCCTATAGTTAGTACAATTTTGTGGTTTCCATCTTCTTTTCCATTACATAACCCTAGTCGAAATTGGGCTCCCAGGGTAGTGTTGGTCTGCGCAGTCCAGGTTTAGGCGTGGATTGCGGGGTGTTACCTGGACCTCAAAAGTAGGTAACATAACAGGCCATTTTTCTACATACTTTTGGGCTTCCCTTGGGCAGCGCCTTTACATTCCTTTCCATTGAAGTTCTTGCTCGAGCGCCGTTGAAATCCAAGGGCCCTGATTTTCAGAAACAGCTCTTTGGTGCGGCTTATGCAGGCATTGACATGCACAACAAGAGGACATTTGTTACCCCAACCTCTCGAATTTGGGCCCTACGACTCTCGTGTAACCTTGCGACGTGCTAAGATGACCGAAATCCCCGTACGAACTACCTACGTACTTCCTAGACCTTGAACACTAGACCCTAATCCCTGCAAAGCCATCAACAAGATGCTGAAACCCTGTGCTGCTAAACCTAAGCCCCGTGAAGCCTCTCCAGGTAGTTTTCACCCGCCTAAACCCTAAACCCTAAAAGCCTATGAGGGGGCCTTGGTGGCGTATCATTGGGTCGTTTAAGAACAGTTACAAGTGGTTGATAAGTACCCTGAGCCCTAAACCCTTATGCAGACCCTTGATTTATAAACCTCCTCCCTTTAAGTTCAGGTCCTGAATATGAAGATCCCTATTTCAAGCTGTACTAAGGGGAGGGTGTTTAACTAATCACGGGCCTAAGTTAAATCCTGGAACCCTAAACTCGGGGTAATTGTGCTTGTAGAGGCTGCCTCAAATCGTATGGCTGTTACTGCCTTCTTGGAGCAAGGCGGGGACGGTTTAGGGTTTTTGGTTTTGGGTTTTGGGTTTAGGGAGGTGAACCTAGGTGTGATAAGAACTACTGGGAGGTTCATGGGTTTTAGGGTTTAATTAGGGTTTAGGGTTCGGGTTCATGGGTTTAGGGTTTAGTTAGGGTTCGGGTTCATGAGCTTACGTAGGGTTTAATTATTGTTTAGGGTTCGGGTTCATGGTTTTAGGGTTTAATTAGGGTCTAGGGTTCGGAGGCTCAGTGGTCGTTAACAGTGTCACAAGTCACCGAATGGCTTTAGGCATGTTGAGGGTTTCAGGTTAGCTTATGCCTACAGCTGCCAAGTGCAAGCCCGCAATGCTCACATGCTCCGCTGGGTGGCCACACACGTCATGTGGCTATCAAGTTTTCTCCGAAGCTACATACTTTCCCCTAAACCGTATATACACCCATATACACCCAAAAACCCACATTGTATGAGGCTACAGCGAGCGCTCGCTGGATTCTTTCTGGAAGCTCTTCTGCGGAGGCCAGCTATTTCTAGTTCATCCAAGATTCCTAGTGATCATTCCTTATATAGCCCCAATATATACCCTATCATACTATAGTAGTTTCCATTTTTCAGAAGCAGGCGTGGAGGATTGGGGTTGAGGGTTTTGGCAAGTCTGTTCCACATGGTACGTTCATGTACAAGTTGTCCCGCTTAGTACGTGGAGGCATGAGGAGGCGTAGGAGCTGTAGCAGCGAAAATCGCTACTGACATGTTTGCTGCATCAGAGAATTGTACGATCAGGTTTGGTTGGGTCTAAGGCAGCCATGGGAGAGTATTCGCCATGTGGGGAGTGTGTACAAGCTCTACATACCCGATATATGGCTCCCATTGATCCTCCGTGGCCACTATGTAGCTCATATCTGTACGTATGCATTTCTTTCTCTCTCTCTCTCTCTCTCTATACACGCACCCTGAACCGCGCGCGCTGTATGTACGTGCATATTTTATATAATACATATATATATATGTGTGTGTATATATAACGTCCCTAAGTAATTCCCCTAAAGTCCCAGAAACCCCTAAACCCTAAAACCCCTAAAACCCCTAAAACCCCTAAACCCCTAAAACCCCTAAAACCCCTAAAACCCCTAAAGTCCCAGAAACCCCTAAACCCTAAACCCCTAACACCCCTAAAACCCCTAAAACCCTAAAACCCTAAAACCCTAAAACCCTAAAGTCCCAGAAACCCAACCCTTAACCCCTAAACCCTAAACCCTAAAACCCCTAAAACCCTAAAACCC
>CAJNIZ010020524.1:68151-86400 GCA_905231905.1 Symbiodinium pilosum | reverse complement strand
GGGGCCTTATTAAGGGGGTTCTTATCACTCCTATTGCCCTTTGTGGTAACAGTTCCTGTAAGGGGGAATGACCCAACTTCTTACTTGTTGATGACAGCTTTTCGCTTCTTGTTTCTTGCTGCCTGCCATCTCCTGTGTGCTCGGTGCTTTGTGCTTTTGGATTCCTGGTTCCCGTTGACTGCACTCAGCTTCCCCCCTCGCTGTCATGATTGTTTTTGTTTGCTTCTTGCTCCTTCCTTCCTGATTTCCATCATGTGACACAATGTTTCCTCACTTTCAGCGTATCTTATAATTTCCATCGGCTCTCAGCAGTTGCCATAATTCTTCATCATGTTTAAATAGCCGTCATGGTTGTTCTTCAATCCTTTGATTTGGGAATATACCTTGAGCCATATGAGGGATCTAGGTTCCGTTTAGGGTAGATTCCCTAATTAGGGGATGTATGAATACTTGCAGTGTATGGTCCCTTTGAGGGGCTTCTACTAGGGGATGTAAAACATTCAGGGTTTAGGTGAACGGTTTTTTTCCCATCCTGTAGTCCTACATTCCGTACATAGTACTGGTATAAGGTACCTCAAACAAGCATCAAAATGATAGTGGTAGTTATTCAGGCTTCTACAGTAGTGGCTTGACAATCGCGCAGTTGCACCTCATGCCCAAATGCCAAGTCTCTTCATCAAGCAAATCCACGATTAAACCCAAAACCCTAAACCCTAAATCCAAGCCTATGCCCAAAAACCCTAAACCCTAAACCCTAAATGCCGAGCCTAAGCTCAAACCAAGACCCTAAACCTTATGGGGAGCCTAGAGTTCGGGGTTTGGGACTCTTCTCGAGAACGGACGCTGTATCCCAACTTACAATACGAATCAATTACTCAACTGAGGCTCCAGCTAGTAATAATCTCATTTGGGGCAGCTGCCCTTGCACAAACTACCACAAAACCAGAAAAAAAAGGGTGACTTGAACAATCTTTCTGAAGGGTGCCAAATGACATCATGGGCTCCAGGCTAGTTTGGAAGAGGGTAGAACTCTATCCCCAAACCCTATAGTCCCCCTTAAGTAGATAGAATATGGCTTTGGGCATATTGCAATAAGATCCCCATATAGCTATATTTCTATCTATTTAAGGGGGACTATACATCCTAAATGGCCCTACTCACAGCCATCCACAGAGCTCCCACTACCACAATTCACGCCCCAGCCGCCTCCACCCAGTGGACGTAACCTTTGGCCTGGCCAAGCTTGTGACTTCATCTGTAGTCCCCTTAGACCCATACCTGAACCCCAAAAATGTGTAGAATAATGGCCTTTTGGACAATATTAATGGGTTTTGGGCTATTATTTTACCTACTTTTGGGGTTCAGGTAATAGAAATAATATGTTCAATAATTCCTTCGGGTTATACTACAATAAAGCCCATATTAGAAATAGTATGTTCTATACCTCCTTAAGGTTATACAACACCCATGACGCTACTGCCCTAAGACTTCCTCTGAGTTAGTCTGTTCGAACCTGAAACTGGGCTGCTCTTAAGGAACTTAAACTAAGTTACCATAATATGGGTGAATATTAAACAGTTGGATTTCCTTATACTAGTAACCCTAAATACCCTAAATACTCTAAATACCCTAAATACCCTAAATACCCTAAATACCCTAAATACCCTAAACACCCTAAACCCTAGACCCCAAACCCTAATCTACGTTCTCTAAAAGCCCAGTAAACACGCCTACGCAAGGGAGAACCTTCGGGGCAGGCTGTTAGGGGGCGGTGGTTCGGGAATCCAGAACTTCGGAGTCTGGGAGGTGAAGACTGCGGGGGTTAAGGGTTTAGGGCGTTTGGGGTGTGTAGGGTTTTGGGTTTTGGGGTTTTGGGTTTTGGGGTTTAGGATTTTGTGGTTTAGGGTTTAGGGTTTAGGGGGGTGTATTATCCCAATAACGGAGAATCAATTGAAAAAGAACATGGTAACTGAAATAGAACCTGGGAGGATATAGGGGTCCACAAGGATTAATGTTAAGGTTTGAAGGTTTAGGGTTGGCGGTCCAAGCCCCTGGGCTCCATTTCATGCTCCATGCTCCTTGCTATCCCTAAACCCTAAACAATAAACCCTGAGCCCTAGGCCCTAAACCCTAAACCCTAAACCTTTGCCATTCTACTTTACGGGTTGGGTGGCCCCAATATGTGAAACTTATCTGGCCCCCTTCGAAAAGGGACAGCAGTCTTTTGCAGGACTGCCTCCATGTTATAATCCCCCTTAAGTACCCCTTAGAATAACATTAGGGTTTTAATGGGATAATGGAGAAGAAAATGGAAAGTACTGTTTAGGGTTTAGGGGTTAGGGGTCTATGGGTTTATAGTCACCCTGAAGTAGATAGAATATGGCCTTGGGTATATTATCATAAGATACCCATATACCCCATATTCTATCTACTTAAGGGGGACAGTAGGTTTTGGGGAGTGTATCTAGGAGCACAATAACGCGGATTTACTATTTCGGGCCTGAGCTATAGTCTAAACTCCTAGCATCCCCCCTAATAAGGCCTATAGTAGTCCCCCATATAATCCCCCTTAAGGAGTTTAGGTTATAGCTCATATGATTATCATAGGGTTTTCAATTTGGTGTTGGGCCCAAGTCCTTAGGCTTCAAGACCTAAGACACCACTCAACCCTGCCCTAAACCGTAAATTCTTAAACCCTAAACCCTAAATGGTCTAATCATTCTACACAACACTACGCCCCCAAGCCCACAACCCCGAAATCCTGAAACCTGAAACCTGGATGCCCCCAAACTATTCCATTGAAGACTACACACTTAGAACCGAAACCCGCAAAAACCTTTATTCTTCAGACCATAAGCCAAATCTCTACAGAAGGGCCAACCAGAAGCCTAAACATGCACAAGCTCTACTAAACACTAACCCCATGAACCCCTTAACCCCTTACCCTGGACCCTAAGCCCCTCAAACACACGAATCCTGAACCCTAAACACCCTTAACTCCAAACCCTAACACCCGCAGACTGCTACATCCCCTAAGGCCACCCATCAAGTCCACACATACACCCTAAGGCTCCCTAGATATCACTTTCTTGAATCGTCTAAACTTGAAACTGCTAGGTACCTTTAGTCAGTTACCAGAAGAGGTAGTAGTACGCATGGTAGCGGCTTGATGAGGCCTGTTTAGGGACAGTTCCTGTGCGGTGGAATGCCCCCCTAAAAAAACGCAAACCCTAAATCCTGATGCCTAAACCTTCAACCCTAGTCCCCTAAACCCTCAACCCTAAGCCCTAAACCCTAATCCCTTCATCCAAACGCCTGAAAATCTTAATCCCCTAAATCCTAACCCCCCTAAACCCTAAACCTGAGACCCCTCAACCCTAATCCAAAAAGCCAAACCCCTTAATTCTCCGCCCTAAACCCTAAACCCTAAAGCCTAAACCCGAAATCCTAAGCCCTAAGCCGCGTCGCCTTCTGATGTTCGCCGAGTTCAGGGACGACGACCAGCCAGGAAAAGAGCTTGGTGCAACCTGGGATTCTTACTGGGGTTTAGGGTTTAGGGTTTAGGGTTTAGGGGTTTAGGGTTTAGGGTTCAGGGTTTAAGGTTTAGGGAGTCTTACTGCTAGAGTACTTGCACTTACATAGTTTTACATTGGGTTACACAGGGTGACATGGGGTGACATAGGGTGAAATAGGGTGACATCGGGTTGCATAGGGGTACATAGGGTTACATAGGGTGACATAGGGTATTCAGGGCTATATTGGGAGAATATACATGGAAACAAATGGAAAATCATACGATGACGGGTGCACCAAGTAGTGGAAACTCCCATACAGGGTTACATAGGCTTGTGCAGGGTTATGTAGGGTTTCTAACCTGGGGTTCTTGCTGGTGGTTGCTTCAGCGCCGACGGCATGCACGAGGCCAAAACCAAAGATCCAAACGTCAACAGCCGTCTGTGGCAAGCTTTTGCACGTCACATGCCACCCAAAATGTAACAAGCCACAACAACATGCAAATTTGAAGGCCAAGTACAGGGTGCAACTACGACACAACAGAGGAGGCCCAACAACTCCACGCACAGAGCACCTAACACCCCGAACGACCCATGTAGCAAGAACATCCAACCTGCGCCAATCTCACAACAAGCAATGTAGCAAGCATAGCCAACATACGAGATCAACGGGCCAAGAGCGGCAGGAGCTTAACAACTCCACGCACAAAGAGCTTTACAGCCTCCACGACACATGTAGCAAGGACCCTAAACAAAAAGCAATGTAGCAAGAATGGCCTACATGCGAGACCATCAGACCATGCAAAGGGAGCACAGTATCTCCACGCATAGAGGGCCTGATAACCCCTGCGGCCCATCTAGCAAGCACACCCAACAAGCAGTGTAGCAGGCATGTCCAAAATACGAAATCAAGAGGCCAAGTGCGCAATCAGTGGAGTGTATCTAACGTTGACGTATCAGCAGGCCAACTTCAGAGGCTGCTCCAAAATTCCGCGCACTGAGGACCAACCAACACGCACAACCAGGCCATGGAGCTGGTTGGCGCGCTCTGGTTTAAGGCACTGGGAGAGGGGGGAGAGAAGCTCTAGCGCCGCCACTCCGGGCCCACACCTTTCCAGTAGGATCTCCTGCCCAATCGGAACTAAGTGTGCTGGGCCCGCGGTTTCTGTCTCAACTCTTAGCTCTCGTCGCCTCGAGCTGGGCACGAGCTCGAAAATTCTTTCCCCCCCCCGTAGATCCCAGATTGAAGGGCTGATGAGGCGCAAGAAGGAAACATTCAGGAAGATAAAGGCGGTTAAGGCCTATTTGTCACGCGTATTACGAATACGTTATTGGGTCCTTTCAATTTGGGGAGGGTCCTCAAACCCTAAATAAAAACCTTGGATATCCTGTGGAAGAAAGAAGGTCAACTTCACAACCTCTTAATCCCTTCCCCCAAAAATATCACCTCCCCACCCCTAGGGTTTAGGTTTCAGGGTTTAGGCTTTAGGGTACCCAAACCCGTGATTATGAACCACCTCCCCTTCATAGGGGTTATAATAGCGATCCTAATCTTTAGGCCCTTAAGGGGAGGGGGTTTATGAATCATGTGTCCACATGAATCATAAGTCATAGATATTCCACCCGTTGTACAATGGTACTGTATTGGGCGGGGGTTGTTGGGGAAAGCGTTGAGATTACATCCCGCAACTGTTCTAGGGAAGCAAAGTGAAGAAAAGAGAAAACCACCCTACCCAGCGCCCCGAAAAATGCAAAAATGCTCTACACCAGAACCTGACTGGATGCCATTAAAACTAAAAACGTTCTATTCCTGATGGGGTTATTGTAATGATCGCGAAATTGCGCAATCCTCTACTATAGGGAACCTGAAAGCCAGTGAAGCATGCTGCCAGTGTATGCGCAATACCAAAAAAAACTGCAATCCCAGATATGCTCCCTAAATCATCCCTACCCCCAACCCCCGTCAGGAAACACGTAGGCCAAGCATCTAAACTCCTGATGAGGATCCAAATTCAGCTTAAACCCTAATCCCTAAACCCCTAAACCCCTAAACCCAGAAAAGTAGTTTCCATTCTATTTTCCATTATCCCAATATAACCCTAATATAGACCCCAATATAGCCCTATATATCCGCTAAAGATCGTGAGCCAAGATAGTTCCTTACAGTCCCTTCAAAGGACCTCAAAGCCCAGAGGTACAACCCTAGGGATACAAGCCTTAAGCCCTAAACCCTAAACCCTGAACCCTGAACCCGAAGCCCGAAACCAGTAACCCTAAACCCTAACACCCTAAGCCCTAAACCCTAGGCCCTTAACCCTAAACCCTAAACCCTGAACCCTAAACCCTATCCTAGCGCTCCGAGCAGCATCGCGCAGAGAGCGCTCCTTCCTCTTCTTCGTGCGCAGCCCTGACGAGGAAGAGAGAGTAGGGTTTTAGGGTTTAGGGTATAGCGTCTAGGGTTTAGGGTTTAAGGGTGTGGGTAACAGTAGGGTTATATTGAAATAATGGGGGATATGTAGGGCTATATTGGGGTTATATAAACGAGGTCGTGCACGTTCCACGTAATGACATATGAAAAAGAGCCGCGCTCTGACCTTTCAAGTACCGCGATACGCAAATGCAAGGCCCACGCCAAGATTCAATAACTGTGTTGTTCGGGTCACGTCTATACTATACTAGACCACACTACGCTACAAACCCTAAACCCTCCACCAACCCTACACCCTCCACCCTAAAGCCCCCGTAAACCTGGGAGAAGTATCATTTGCTGTGTCATTTGCCAGGGCCCAAGTCGCCCAAAATCGCCCAGCCCTAAGTGCTCTCACTTCTCCGCATCCTTCTGCTCGCCGGACGGGGAGCCTTCAATGCATTGGGGGCACCCCTTGTTGCAATCTTGCACGGAGAACAAAACCCGAGGCTGAAACAAGCTCCCTTGCCGCTAACAAGGATTCTCTCTGGAGCGAAGACGATCAATGTGCACATGCCGTCGCTTGGCGAGGCTCTGGCGCGAAGACCCCGCAATGAGAAAATGCGAGGGATGCCGTCGCTTGGCGAGGCTAATTTTCGAATGTGCTTTTGTAGTGTTTTGTGCAGCATTATCTAGCTTATTTAGTACACCATAAAGTAGCATGGGCACGTGAACAGACCTTTGACTCACGGCAAATTCGCCGTGTTCCAGGGTGCGTGCATTGTGGAGAATGCACTACTGACAGGGTCTTCTACTACTCCGAGGCGAACCTGCGTATGCACCACCCAGGTCTTTGCATTCTTTCCGCGCGCCATGATGACGCACATGCACCTGAAGCTTGTTCCAGGCGCGTGCTTTGTAAACAAATAAGGAGGATGCTCTACCACGCTCAGGGGCTCGCTTCAGCTTGCAAGTTATTTAAAGCATGCGTCGTGAGCCGCTATCAACGCTGGGCGGTAAACACCGGCATGCTGAAGCGACCGCTTGAGCCACCAGAAGCTGAAAGCTACCGAATTCTGGCTCGCATCGGGGGTTCCTCGTCGGAATTTGCTGCAGCCCTTGCTTGCGCAGCGGCAGCGTTCACATCAGGAACGGTGTCCACGTGTCTTGCCACGCCCCAGAGCTCCTCCAGCGAGTAACTGTGAGGGCAGTGCCCCCACCAAACAAACATCCAGCAGCTGCACCTGACAAATATTGGGGCTATATTAGGGTTATATTGGGATAATGGAGAATAGAATGGAAACTACTATTCCGGGTTTAGGGGTTTAGGGATTAGGGTTTAGGGAGTGTATGGTCCCCTTAAGTCGATAGAATATGGTCTTGGGTATGTTATAATAAGATCCCCATATACCCCATATTCTATCTACTTAAGACTTGGGTTCTAAGGTAAGGTTGTGACTACTACACGCGTCGCTCGTGCTTAGACGCCATAATGTGACGATGTAATGACCCTATAAAGATCAGGTAATTCATAGGGCCTTTGTTTTGGGGTTCGGGGTAACAAAACCGCCTTATCATTCCCTAAACCCTAAACCCTATTCTTGTCACTGTGATTTGGGGATTGCAAGCTGAAGCCGCTCAGCAAAAGGGTGCCCAGGAGCTAGGAGCAACTCCCTCAACCTACGGCGAATATACCCCGCTAACAAAGGTTTAGGGTTCGGTTTAGGGCTTAGCGTGGTTTAGGGTTTAGGGTATACTGAACTCCCCAGCCCCACCCCACATAATGGTAGTACATTGGGGGGTATTGATTATCAGAGGGCTGCTGGGGGATTTTCAGGTGATTCCCTAACCTAAACCCTAAACCCTATATAACCCATTATAGGAATTAATTTCCAATTTCTTTTCCATTATCCCCATATAACCCCCATGTATGATTCATCACTTTGGAGTTCCTGCGGGATGCAAGATCTTCATAGATTTCCTCCATAGCACGCCTGCACCAACAAACCAAAACCTGAGTGGGGTTACATGAGCCAAAGGCTAAACTTCTAGTATCCCACCTAGTAAGCCCAGCCCTAGTATGGGGTTTAGGGCTTATGGTTTAGGGTTTAGGGTCTAAAGTCCTAGTATCCCGCTTAATATCCCCTGCAGTGGTCCCCTATACAAACCCCCTGTAAAACCCCCTGTAAGGAGTTTAGACTATAGCTCATATGGGGGAGACACTTTGCCAAGCGCCCTCTTGAGATGCCAAGAAGGTTTGGTGTTTGCTTTGGAGGCCGGGTCACTTTTTAGGGGAGACTCTTCAGTTTACTCTTTAATTTGTAATCTTTAAGGTTTAGGGCCTGCGGGAAGTAGTGAGATAGAAGGTTTGGGTTTGTGGGTTTGGAGGTGAGGCGTGGGTGTGAATGAGAGGGTGCTTCAAATCTCTGTGCCTCCAATGAAGAGAGAGCTACATTAGCTGGATTGTATGAGGATCCGCGCCATAACCGGAAACAGCAGGAATAAAGTGTTGTCGCGCTTGCCTACTTGCCTCACGTGGAGGACGTGGAGTACACTAATGTGCAGTGTCCCTGGCCTGGCTAGCAGAGAACTATAATAAGGGTCCAAGGACCCAAATACAAATAGTAGGGTTTTAGGTCCCAAATACTATAATCTTGACGGTATGTAGGACCTAAAGCACTACTATTTGAGTCCTATATACCCCTATATAGTCCCCTAAAAGCCCTAGATATCCCGCTATAAACCTTTTGAAGGGACCCTAAACCCTAAACCCAACCCTAACCTTAAACCCTAAGCCCTTTGAGTCCTTGGACCCTTACGGTTGGCATCTTACACCCCGGAAAAATACGTTTAGGGTTTGGGGGGTTAATCCTAACCACAGAAACCCGTAAGCCATCCATGCTTCGGACCTCAGGGAGGCTTGCGCAATGTTGAAATTGCCTGGACGATGCCAGGAAGGTTTTGTCTTGGAACCCTCCCTGAGATCTACCTCCGCCCCCCAAACATGGGACTCTAACCAGACCGCGTTTTAAAAGGGTAGTCCCTAAACCCTACACCCCCTGGTTTTGGGGGTCCGTGGTGTTCCATGTCAGCTACAGTCAACATGACCCTTATGTCCACCCTGATTACTCCCCTGGTAAGCCTAATATTCATAGTGACTCGTATAATTCCTATACTACACCCCGTAGTATATACTCCCAGTTCCAATTTCATGTTCCATTTGATTCTCCGTTATTCCCATATACCCAAAACCCCTAAACCCAAAACCCCTAAACCCTAAACCCCTAAACCCCAAGCCCCTAACCCCTAACCCTAAACCCTAATCCCCTTAGAGGTCCCTCGTAGAAGGAATAAGTTTGGGGATGGTAACCAAGGCTTCGGAGCCGAAAGCTCGGGGATGTTCGGGATTGATGAGCTGAGTTGTGGCATGTACATGGGATTAAGTTGTTGGGGTTTAGGCTTTAGGTAGTATGATTACGTGTTTAGGGTTTAGGATTTAGGTAATAGGATGAAGGGCTTAGGGTTTAGGATTTAGGTAATAGGATTGAGGTTTCAGGGCTTGGAGTCAGGGATTCGGTTTAGGGCTTTGGGCTTAGGGTTTAGGGCTTAGAGTTAGGATTTGGGTAATAGGAGTCAGGGCTTAGGGTTTAGTATTTAGGTAATAGGATTGAGGTTTCAGGGCTTGGAGTCAGGGATTCGGTTTAGGGCTTTGGGCTTAGGGTTTAGGGCTCAGAGTTTAGGATTTGGGTAATAGGAGTCAGGGCTTAGGGTTTAGGATTTAGGTAATAGGATTGAAGTTTCAGGGCTTGGAGTCAGGGATTCGGTTTAGGGCTTTGGGCTTAGGGTTTAGGGCTGAGGGTTTAGGGTTTGGGGTTCAGGGTTGAATTGCGGGCTGCGCGCTACTCATCCATAGCTTAGTCAAACAAGCTGCCGGGCATGCGCAACAACCCGAAAGCCTAAACCCCCTAAACCCTAAACGGGCAGCTTTTTCAAACGCAGTTACTTTTGAGGAGGCCTTACAAAAACCGTCTGTGCCCGTTAAAGACCTCTGCATCATAAAGGGGCTTCCAGAGACTGGTGCTTTTTTTTTGGGGGGGGAAGGGGGGGGGAAGGGGGGTGGATTACTATAATCAGGGGTTTAGAGTTTAAGGATGTGGGTTTAGGGTTGTTTAAGGTCCATGTTGGGGTACACCGTTAACTATGATATATCCTGTAAATGAACTCCCCCCATTGGAAACTCACCTCCCGGAATTGACCTGTACCTGAAGATGTCACAGGGGTCGCAGGAAGACTTAGAAACTGCCCAAACTCTACCCTGAACCCCAAACCCTAAACACTAAAACCCTAAATCCTAAAACCCTAGACCCTAAACCCTAAAACCCTAAACCCTGAAACCCTAAATCCCTGAAACCCCCGAGGCCCTCAACCCTGATAGCCACGGGGTAAAAGCTTGGTTGTAGCGCTCAGGGTTTGGGATCCTGGGCTGCAAAATCTAGCTAACCCTGAAGGTCCAAGGACCTAACAGGGTTTCAGGGCCCAAATACCATTAACATTTATTATAGTATTTGGGCTAAGGCTAACAGACAAGCAACCCTCGAATGTTTGAAATAGACTCGAGGGTTTAGGGTCTAGGGAATAAAGATGATAACGACCAGAATAGCAACATCCGCAGCTCCTGTTGTAAGCAAACACGAAGTCGGGAGCAGCAGAGTCTTTTGGAAGCTTAATGGGCACAATTCCCGTTAGAAACAAATCGTTTGTCCTGTGGGCCACCATGAACCTATACCCCAAAAAACCCAAGCCCTGGGGAGAAATCCTCAACCCTGAATCCTAGATCTGCGACCTTAAAATTAAGTCTCGCCCGAAATCCCCAACCGCAGATCCTGAACGCGGCATCCCCAATCCTAATAAACCCTAAATTCCTGAACGAAGCCCGAAATGCTCGACTCGCACACTACATCCTCAAACCTCAATCCTAAATCCTATATCCTCAAATCCACGACCTAAGCCTGGAATCCTCAAACCCTAAATCCTAAGCCCAAATCCTCAAACGAAATCCCAAATCGAAATTCTCGACTCTACGCCCTAAATCCTCGAGCCTATTCATCAACTGCAAATCCTAAACCCTCAGCCCTAAACCTCAAAAAGACTGAATACCAAGCTCTGGGTGCAAAATATCAAACCCTGCCTGAATTGGGTTGAGGGGTTTAGGGTTTGGGATGGAGGGTTGAGGGTTGTTAGGGTTTAGGGTTTAGGGTTTAGGGGTTAGGGTTTAGGGTTTAGGGCTTAGGGCTGAGGGTTTAGGTTTTGGGATCTATTCTGGGTTGCTGCGAAGGAGCTTAAGTTAAGTTAGCATATAAATGTGGTTGTTTAGGGTTTAGGGTT
Organism: Symbiodinium pilosum; assembly: GCA_905231905.1. Lineage (NCBI taxonomy): Eukaryota > Dinophyceae > Suessiales > Symbiodiniaceae > Symbiodinium > Symbiodinium pilosum. The sequence continues at coordinate 75,096 of CAJNIZ010020524.1, read as the reverse complement.
CAGGGGTTTAGGGTTTCGGGTTTAGGGTTTACGGGTGGTGGTTAGGTGTTTGGATTGTGCAACTTTTAGGCTGTAGGGCTTGGAAGGCCCCACTTTTCTGCCGACAAGGTGCTTAATACAAGGGCCCCTCTGAAAGGATTTGAGGAAAACTAAATCCTAAACCTTAAAACCCAAGCACTAAACTCCCTAAGCCCTAAACTTCATACTCCAACACAACCTACACCCTAAACCCCTAAACCCCGACCCCTACACTCTCTGAACCCTCAACCCCAACTCCTGAAATTCCATGAAACCTTCCATTCCGAGGTGCAGCTGACGATGGGGCTGCGGCTGCCGAGTAGCCCCTGCATTCGCTGCGAGATTTTGTCCTCAGCGGTGGGAAGCTTTGCAGGACAAGTGTACCATCAGAGGCCTATAGGAGAGATATAGAATTTTTGGCTAGGGATAATAGAGAATCCAAGGGAACATAAACGAAGCATAACATGGAAACTGGCTTCATAATTATGACTCTACGGAGCATACTTAGGGTCAAAGGGTTTTAGGGTTTTGGGTTTAAGGTTTGGGGTCATTCCCTCACAATAACTGTCCCTGCAGGTGCGCTTTAAAGCGGCGATTAGAACTCCTAGGGTTTAGGGTTTAGGGGTTTAGGGTTTAAGGTTTAGGGTTTAGGGTTTTTGCGGGAGTTGTTACTGTAAAGGGGATTGACCTAAATCCTAGGCCCAAAACCCCTCCTTGACTCTAAACCTTAGACTACGAAAAACAAGTCTCCACCTGGATCCCAAGCGTACGTCACAGAGTGCTCCAAAATCCTCAAAAATGGTCAGAAAAAGCCGCATTCTCTTAATCCCCACGCCCTTTAACACCCCTATGTAACTGAACTCGAAACCCTAAACCAGTTTTACTAAGCACTGCATACTCTCGGGGCCCAGGTAGACCCCATTAGCTCAGCGAGTCTCGTGTGGGAGCTCAGGGACCGGGCTCGCCAGCCCATCCACCTGGGGACTTCGTATGAGCCATAGTCTAAACTCCTAAGATCCCCCTTAATAACCCCTATAGTAGTCCCCAATATAATCCCCTATATAACCCCCTTGAAGGAGTTTAGACTGTAGCTCGTATGATTTCGTGCTTGGGGTTTTGGGTTCAGGGTTTAGGGCTGAGGGTTTAGCGCGTAGGGTTAAAGGTTCAGGGTTTGAGGTTCATGGTTTAGGTCTTAGGGTATAGTATATAAGGTGTGGCGTTAAGGGTTAAGGGTTCAGGGTTTAGGGTATCAGTGGGGTGGAGTACTGAGACCCATGCTGGGACCTCCTAAATCAAAATTACAGGAAGTTGGTCGGTTGATCTAAACCCTAAACCCTAAACCCTCATGCTGTCAGAATCTCCTACTAGTTTTAGGCGACTCTTGGGCCTAAACCTGAACCCAAACACCCACACTAACCCCAGAAGCCTGAGCCCTTCAGCCCCCAAACTCTGAACGCAAACCGGTGTAAAAGATTACGTTGGCAATGTTGCTAGGCGGTCGAGGGAGTAATTGCTTGGAGCGATGGTTTTTTAATCATCAAAGGTACTGCTGACTGCCGCCACACATATCACGAGTCCTAGTCAAGCTACTCCTCTTATCCGCACTTGACTACCCACAAGCGCTGGTCGCGGTCATATTAGTTCCTTGCTGTTTGTATGCATACATACTTCCTTAGATTAACTGCTTAGCAATGCTCTGTCAATCCCCAGAACGAGGACCCAAAAGGGATCCCATCAACTCTTGAACAGATCACCACGTTGTAAATGCTTACAACTGAGAAATCCCCAAAGGGACCTCATGAATTTCAGAAACCCCCGCATGTGGGGCTTTGCACCTCATCGTCGAATTCCGGATGAAGGCGGTAGGTGCCAAGCTCGGTGTCATGATGGAAAGACACCTGATAATAATGACAGAAATAATGATACTGTTGATGGATGAAATAGTGTAATTCCTAGGACTTTAGGGACTGAAGGTGGTGCAAGATTTCCTCCATCAACAGTACCAGCAACAGCAATAATCGTAACAACTAACAATGGTACGGAATAATATTCATAACCATCATCAGGAGTTCTCGTTGGCGACCGTCTCCTCCTTGAGAACTTGTTGGATTTTGGGGTTCCAGGTTTAGAGTTTAAGGTGGGAATTGCGCCAGGGCTATGTAATCTCAAAGGGTCTGACAGTTAGATTGGAACTGCCTGCTGCACAACACTGAAACAGAATGACGGCCTGGAGTCCCAAGTGGCAACCTGGGACGTCTTCCCTCTCCGTATTATCAGAAGTTCGATTTAGGGTTTAGGGTTCCCCTAATGGTAAGTATTCCCAATATAGCATGGTAACTCACATTGGGAATATTTGATATTAGCAAGATGGAAGTTTTAGTATTCGGGGTAAAGGAGTGGATGTCGAAGTTCTCGAATACTCCCGGTACCGTGGCTACGCTGCCACCTCTGTATACTGGAATTGCATTTTTTACACAACTGTACGTTGATATTAGAAGTGTCATCCAACCGTTCCTGAGTGGGGTCAGTGTGCAATCCATACCAAAACCCTCCACACTCAGAACCGTTTGTTCAGAGGGTAGGGTAGCGAAAAAGACCACTCTCGGAAAAGTCTCAGGCACAGCTGCAGTATGAAAGAGCTTGCCCGAACTCCAAACCCTATAGTTGCCCTGAAGTAGATAGAAGATGGGATATGTGGGGAACTTACTATAATATATCCGCAGCAATATTCTATCTACTTGAGGGGTACTATAGACCCAAACACTGGTACCCTGGGTCCTAACCCCCAAGCCCACACACCCTATCCTCACGCACGGATAGCCTTACTGGTTGCCAGAAAACCCGTACCTTCCTTATTGGGCTTTAGTCCAATACGTGTTCTTTAACAACGCTTCCCACTTGAGTTCCGACCACCCAGCCTCGGGCTCAGAGGCTTGAACAACAAGGGGGGTGTTTGGTCAAGGCAACCCCTACAATCCCTAAGGGTCCAAGGACCCAAATAATAGGGTTTTAGGGCCCAAATACCATTCAGAATATAATATTTGGGCCCTGAAACCCTATTATTTGGGTCCTTGGAGCCTTAGGGAAGAAGGGTCCTGAAAGAGTCGTATGATAGTCACACGTCACAAGGTCCTTATTCTGGGGTCAGGCAATGCAAATTTGTTTTTGTGATTTGGAATATGACAGCCAAAACCCCCAAACCCCTTAAAAGTCCAGAGCCTGCTTGTTGAGCAATTTGGTGACGTTACCGGCCTTGAATTTGCGGTTCGATCTTCGGGCTTCGGGCGTTCAAGTCTAGAGTTTAGGGTTTAAGAACAGGTCAGGTGGACACCCCACCCTGAAATCGCGGTATAGCAGGAATATATACCCTAAAACAATTACCAGTTTCCCTTATACTCACTGTTACTGGGTTGGGGTCTTTCAAGGGGATAGGGTCTACCTTGAAGCTCCAAGTCGGCCAAGAGCTTCAGAACCCCAAACTCAGGATTTTGTGCGTATAGCGTCCACCGTCTTAGGGTGTAGTACTTGGGGCTTTGGGGTTTAAGGTTTGGGGTTCAGGGCTTAGGGTTTAGAACTTAGAGACGGCACTTGCAGCAGAAGGAACAGTAACAACAGCTCTAAAAAAACAAGCAGAACTTGTCCAAGCACAGTCAGAAATGGACCGGCTCACGAAGCAGTACTCAGAGCAGATTTGTTTCCAGGCAGCTTGAGCCATATGAGCTATAGTCTAAACCCCTGAAAGGGTGGTGATATAGGGGATTATATAGGGGAGTATTATAGGGCTTATAAAGGGGGATACTAGGAGTTTAGACTATGGCTCATATGGGCAGCGAATAGATTAGGAAGAGGCCACAGAACTTAGTAGCCCGATGCAAGACCAAATCACGCAGTTGCCAGGTGCTCTTCAAACTGAGGAGCAAAAGCAAATGCTGGATACCCTTCTGCGTAAGTGCGCGCAGCTTAGGATTTAGGGTTCCGGATTTAGGGTTTAGGGCTGAGGGCTTAGCAAGTCTGGGGTTGTAATCATGCCGGCCCCAATCAGGGGACTTCGAAATCCCATGTATAACCTACTTACCTGAGCTATAGTCTAAACTCCTCGTACCCGCTCAGTAACCCCATAATACTCCCCTTTAGAATCCCCTATATGACCCCCCTTTGTGGAGCTTTAACTCACCTGAGCCTGAGCCCCTAGACCCTGAACAGAAAACACTGGCCTTTTCGTGTGCCTTCGGGGCAAATGGACAAGGATTTTTGAGAGATAGAAGACGTGTGGAAGTCAACTCCTGAAAGCAATCCATTTGGGTATTCGCGATAGTATCCCCAATAACTTACGGCTGCTTTAATATTTGGAGGGCACGGCTATTGACGCTAACCCTAAAATCATACATGCCGAGGAGGGATGAGGTCTTGGTTGCTTACGGTCTAAATCCGAAGCCCCAAACTCTAAACACCAAGCCCCCTAACAACCCTAAACCCCAAACTCTAAACCCGAAACCCCAAACTCCTAAACCCCAAACCCCTGAACCCCTAAAACCCCAAACCCCAAGCCCCTGAACCCCTAAATCCTATACCCTAAACCCTAAAATCCTAAGGTGCCAATCCGGAGGCTGCCCGGCAAATCCCCAGCCAGGGATGGTCTGCCAGCCCTGCGGGGAAATCAATAAGGAGATCGGCCGAGGCTGGGTTAAGGGTGGGGGTTTAGGGATTTAGGGTTTAGGGGTTTAGGGGTTTAGGGTTTAGGGGTTTCGGGTTTAGGGTTTAGGGTTTTAGGGTGTTTAGGGATCATGGAAAAGAAAATGGAAGCTACAGGGACTATAGGGGTTATATAGGGATTATAGGGTATATATTGGGGGATATTGGGATAATGGAAAATGAAATGGAAACTACTATTAAGGGTTTAGGGTTCAGGGTTTCGGGTTAAGGGTTTAGGGTTTTAGAGTTCCGGGTTTAGGGTTTAGGGGCTAGGGTCTAGGGTTTAGGGTTTTAGGGTTGTAGTGTTTGGGTTGCAGGGTTGAGGGTTTAGGGGGGAATCGGGTTTAGGGTTTAGGGCGGAATATGGGGTATGTAGGGTGATATATTGTTATCTAGGGTTATGTGGGGATCATGGCAAGGAAAATGGAAGCTACGGTCTGGGGTTTAGGGCTTTAGGGGTTTAGGGTTTAGGGTCAGGGTGTTTGGGCGTTAGGGGATTATATGGGTTTTGGATTTTAGGGGATTTGGGGGTTTAGGGTTTTAAGGTTTTACGCTTTGTTGGGGCTTTGGGGTTCTTTGGACTTTAGAAGGTGTATGCGCCTCGTGTCCTGCGTTCTAGATAGGGTTTAGGCTTTACAGTTCAGGATTTCGGTGTTATGCCTTCATTATCCCAAAGCCGCTGCTACATAGGTAGTTTTAGCCTGAATATCTATCCCGAAGGGTCCAAGGACCCAAATAGTAGGGTCCCTTTAAAGGGGGTTATAGGGGATATATAGGGATATTTGGGGACTATATGAGGGTCCAGGGACTAGGGCCCAAATATTATAGGATTAATGGTATTTGGGCCCTAAAGCCCTATTATTTGGGTCCTTGGACCCTTAGGGGATTATAAGATAACCCTCTATCGCATGCTATACAGATACCCGGACCCTTCGGTAGGGCTGCCTCAGTTTTGTAGTGGTTCGCGCAACCTCGCCGTAAACCAGTGAGCAGGCAGTACATGCAGCACCCGACAAGCGCAATAGGAGATCTTGAAAGGTCATCATACCTTCATGTGAGCTATAGTGTAAACTCCTTACAGTAAAGGAGTTATATCAGGGTGTATTATAGGGTTCATTCAGGGGGATACGAGCAGTTTAGACTATAGTTCATGTGCGGGGCTCTTGGTCATGATTTTCCGGTTTGATGATCCCATGTCATGCGAGCTTGAGATTTCTGTTAAACCGTATCGTCCCCCTTGAGTAGATAGAATATCGGATCTTGTTATAATATACCCAAGGCCATATTCTATCTACTTAAGGGGGACTATAGTGTTCCTTCACCTACTGGTGTCAGACTTCATGAAACCACCACGGGAACTCGAACTTGCTCCCTCCAACACTCATGCTCAACCCTTTGGACCCCCCAACCTTAGACCAGCCATGCACCTTGAGGTATGGTTCTGTCTAAACCCTATCTGCGCTGTGCTCCAAGCTCATGAAATGAGAAAATGTAAGGGCTACAATAGGGGACTACAAGGGGGATATAAAGGGGGATACTACAGTAGGAGTTTCTACTCTGGCTCATATGTAAATGTCTATCCTAGGCCCAAAGATCTGAAGGCCAAAGCCCGACGTCACTTAAGGCCAGAGGTGGCTGAAGAAGGGCCTTAGGGTTTAGGGTTTAGGGTTTAGGATTTAGGGTTTGAGAAACCTTCATACTTAGGCGACCTGAAACCCTGACCCCTTTGCCCCGAAAACGGTACCCCTAATTCTGGGGAACCGTAAACCTAAACCCGAAATCCTATTTATATACATCCAAAGCCTTAAACTGTAAGCTACCCTAAATACCCTTCCCAGATCCTTCTGTGCAACCGGTCCCCTGGCTGAGGCCCTTTCTCCCGCTATGGGCAGCAAGCCGCCATGAGGCTCTGGCTCACAGTTTGCGCTTCCCAAAACATGGGGGCTTGCCGAAAACTCTACAAGAAACATGTTCTCATTGTCGCACCTCAATTCGCTAAAAACCTCCAGATAGAATGGAAGCGGCACTTCCTCAGAGTCGAATATGTCCCTATATCTGCAAATTAAGGTGTACATGGAGGTTGAATTCCGGAATGAAACCGGTATATCACGCCGCCAAATCCTGTATGCACGTTCCCATTTCAACGGTCCACTGCCAGCCATAATAGTGCACAGCGGGAGGCGTGGATGCAAATCATCTAGACGAAGCCGTCCCTATATGAGCAATGGTCAATAC
>CAJNIZ010020524.1:51266-67096 GCA_905231905.1 Symbiodinium pilosum | reverse complement strand
TATAACCTGCAAAGCCCGTATACAACCAGAAGCCCTAAACCCCGAAGCCTAATCCCTTACAAGCCCCAGATCGAAATCCGTAAGCCCTACTCCCTAATTAAGCCCTAAACCCGAAACCAATCAGGAGCCTACGACTGCCAGATGATTGTCTGGGTTCCCCTGTAACCCTTTAATAAGGGTACCCTTTTTCCTAATATTCAGCTTGAATAAGGAGACCCCAAAATCAAAAGGAAAACGAGTACTACTGGGGTACCTAGCTGTTCTAAGGTCCTTGTTGTAGAGGTTGCAGCTACCCAAATCCTCTTCTCAAAGGTTGGGATTTAAGGCCGGAGGAGGTTCATGAGTGGGGGCTGGGAACTAGGTTAGGTAGGACGGCTGCGAGATTTACAGATTGGGTGATGGATCTTTGGCTGACTGAGCAGTAAGTGAGCCGGAAGAAGACTAGGCATTGAACACGTTTTTCTTCTGTCCGCTTCAGGTACTCTAGCGACGATTACCAATCCCTAACCCTAAACCCTAAACCCTATCCAATCTCCAAACCCTAAGCGACGCCCTGTTCAGCAAACGTTGCGCCCAGCTGCGATCTGCGATCACCGTCTCGGGGTCGGTGGCGATGTACTGAGCCCTCAAGCGTTTCATCGCGGCGACGTACGTGGCAATGCTCTGCCCGGGCAAGCGGCTTCCCGAAGATCATGGGTTTTGGGGAGGACGAAGACAATGGCACAAGCGTTCACAACTCCTTCTTCAGCTCCTTTCCTGAAAAAGGAGTAGTCGCCAATATTAGTAGAGAGCACAAATAACAGAGCACAAGCTCACCAAGCTTAGCTCAAAAAATGCAATCGAGACACCGATGTCGTCAGACATTTTAATGACCCCTGTACTACTCTCTTATATAATCCACTACATGAGCCCCCTTTAAGGAGTTTAGACTATAGCTCACGTCTAGCCTTTAGGGTAAGAGAGGAGAACAGAATCCTCCATGCAATCTCCACAGGCAGCCTCCCTAAACCCTGCCCCTAAACACACCCTCAACCCTACACTTTCAACCCTAAACCTCCACCCTAAATCCTACACCCCAACCCTAAACCCTACGGGCTATTCTGCAAATTCAAGACCTTTCTCCCACAATCTAGGACACAAACTTTTTCAACTAACTGGGGCCCCTCTTCTGCCCGTAAACTGTAGAACCTCGACTTTGCAGCCTAGACGAATAAGAGGAACCTTGCAAACCCTGAGCCCTAAACCCCAAGAATGAGGACCCTCGAGTAGAATCATATGGGGTCTCCCCAAATTTCAAGGGTACCTTTTGCCGGCCCCCCGTGTTGATGAATAATGCTCAAAATTGGCCCTACAGTCTATACATGGGTGGTTGTCAAAATTCTGGTCCCCCTTTCGGATACCCTACGTATTAGGTCTCGTATTATAATAGGGATCCAAAACGGGACCATTATTTCGACAACCACTCACATAGTACCTACTTGAGCTATTCGGATCACTAGGGAATCCCTAAAACTCAAGGCTTAGCCTGAGCAGCATGGTCGTTTCCATTGTGTTTTCCATTCACCCCTATATCCCCCACTCCATATATGCTCGTTTTAAAGGGGCCCTATATAACCCATAACCCTAAACCCTGAAGGATACCCTATACCCTAAACCTGAAACCCTGAAGTATACCCTAAACCCTAAACCCTAAACCCTAAACCCTGAAGTACACCCTAAACCCTAAACCCTGAAGTACACCCTAAAACCTAAACCCTATATAACCCTAAGCCCCAAAACAAGCCTAGGATGCGGCCCCAGAGGCTACATCCCTGCTGCTGACCGAAGGCATAGCCATGAATCCTTCCGTGTCCTCCCCATTGCGCCTCCTTCGTCATCGGGTTTAGGATTTAGGGCTTTAGGTTTTTAGGGTTTTAGGGTTTTAGGGTTTCAGGCCTTTAGGGTTTTTACAGTTTTTAAAGTTTTCAGGGTTTAGAGGGAGTGAGTGGGGAACATACGGGCAATTTGGAGGAATTCTATGGAAACATTATAGGGATCCACTCCCCCTTGAGCACCAGTAAGGTTTTTGGGCTTAAGTGGGAGTTTCAAGGGTTTAGGATTTAGAGTGATGCCTGGTTGTAACTTCAGCTTTGCCATACCTAGCTTCGGGATGTTGTTAGATGGAGGGGATCCGAAATCCTGAGAAACAGGTATCCCTTTAAAGGGGTGCCTAAGCCCTAAACCCTAAGATAGGGTTTACAGGGAGACACAGGGATCGGGTGTAGGAAGCCGTGGCTCATATAGGGATGGTTTTTGGTGAGTTTTTTTTCGTAAGGATTACTGTATTCGGGCGGGGTTCTATTTGAAATCCGCCTTTAAGTGGAAACCGTCATGTAGGGATTTCTACGCTGTTTTGTTCGAAGTTTGAAGCCCGAAGCGCTAAACCCTAATACCTGACACCTTAAAGACATTAACCCTAAAACCCTAAAAGACCCAAAACCTAAAACCCTAAGCCCCTAAACGCCAAGTGGGTTGAGTAGGGGACGTTTAGCGCTTGGGGTCTTGGTTACAGGGTTCAGCAATGCGCCTTCTGGTTTGGGAGCCTATCGGCCTGAGGGGTGCTACTTGGGGGCCCATGGGACTTAGTAACTACTTTAGGGTTTAGGGTTTAGGGTTTAGGGTTTAGGGGCCTACTGAAAATTGGGGTAACCCCTGTAAGCCCATTTAGGGGGAGTATAAGAAGGGTTATAAGCCCAGTTATAAGTAGTTACTAAGTGTCATATGGGCCTCCAAGTAGGGTGTTGGGGTGTATCGGCACGTCGGCACGTGGCAGAATCCACATTTTCAATTTGTCCCCTGCCTTGTGGCATGCAATCCTAAATCTGGGAGTTCTGTTTAAAGTTGATTTAGGTTTTTTTTTTGAGCGCCTCTTTTGCTTTAGGGTTTAGGGTTTAGAGTAGGTAGGGAAAATCCGTTTGGGGTGGTTCAATAGACAACGGAGAACCCAAAGAGCCGAGTACAGCTTCATGAATGAATATAACCTACAGGATATGGTTTTTTTCCAAGAATTAGGGTGTACTTTTTTGGGGGTCCCAACAATAAGGACTATAGTATATTGGGGTCTACATTGGGGTCCCCTGATTTAGGGAAACTACCATATTGAGATCTTAGTACAGCTTATTGTATACGGTAGCTTCCTGAAATTTACTTTACTCCCTACTACAGCTACTCCCAGAACGGGACCTCTCTTTTTCGGAACCCCTCATATTTCGTAAGCCAGGGGTATCGCGACCCTGAGAAGCCAACGAAATGGGCACTCATATGGCATTGGAGTTGAGGCTCCCAGGCTTCTGGATTAGAGTTCCTGTGGACGAGCTTCTTCAATGCTTTTGAATTTAGGCTTTAGGGTTGCGAGTTACGGTTTAGCATTTAAGGGAAAGCCGAACCTTAAACCCTCCAACCAAACGTCCCAGAATGACTCGAGGTCAGTGAAACACTCCATGGGTTCGCCTATGATCCAAACCCGGACTCTCATTCCTAAATCCCAAACCCTAAGTCCTAGCCTCTGAACCCCCAACCCTAAATCCTAAACCGTGAAGAAATAATGGGCCCCTATGTCCTAAACTCTCAATCGCATGGGGGCCTTGAGACTCACTGGGCTGCCACGCTAGGCGCACCGTAATCATCAGTCGTGTCTGCTTTGACGATTTCGCCCACGCACACTTCTCCTGGTGTTTGCGCGTAGCTCTGCTGAAAACCAGCTCTGCTGAATACCCTCAAAAGCTGGTCGCAGGCACCACAGTACTCCGGATGGTCCTTCGCGAAACCTGGGTACTCAACTCCTTGAGAGTTAGGCTTACCACAGTGATTCAGCGCATTCCCCCCGTTTGGGATGCGAAGGTACTTGGAGGCCCATGGGACTTAGTAACTACTTATAGCTGAGCTTATAAGCCTACTTGTAATTGGGGTAACCCCTATAAGTCGATTTAGGGGGATTATAAGTAGGGACCATAGGCATCCTCGCAAAGCCCCCTTCTTCTCCGCCACAGCTTTCCGCTCAGCCATTGCTTTCCTTCTTCGCTTGCGAATCCGGCTTCGGCTTCGCCTCAATGAATGTGCTATGATACCCTAGAAGCCCAGTTGCCTAAATATTGGGTTCCTGTCCTTAAGTCCTATACAACTTTATATTATCTGTAACCCAAGGACCTACTACTATGGGTACCTGGGCTTCTATGATAAGGAGACCCCATTCTCTACTACATACCTACATTCTGTGAACTTAATTTCAGTTTCTTAACAGCCACCCAGGAAAGCATGGACTGATAAATTGCAGAACACCCGCTTCAAGTCTATGGCAAGGCTTCGTTTGCCTCAGCGATGCAAGAGCCTCCTCCCCAAGTGGATGTACTCCCTCTACCCCCACAAACTAGGATTTGAGACTTCCTGCATCAAGTTGAGGACCCCAAACCTTGGGAGCTATGCTGCTATGCTGCTAGAGTATACTAACGTCATGGCTTCCACTACAATCCCCTCCCCCGGCCATGTTCTAACCCCGGATTAGGATTACTTCAGGACATTCAGGGCTTATCAAGGGTAATTCGGGAGAGGTACTATACAAAGTGGAAACCCATCAGTCCTCCATAGGAAGTTGAACATGCTCGCCCAGGCGATATTCACGGTCGAAGAAGCATCGCCGGAGGCTAAAAAGCTTTTGAAAAGAGTTGGCTGCTTGGACTCGGTGGGTTTTGGGCCGGGTTTTGGGCCGGGGTTCAAAGCCTTACTTTATGTTCCTTTTTTCGAGCCTGGTGGAGGCGTGAGACTGAAAGGGGTCCTTGACGACCTTTCAGCGTCTTTGACTTAGAGTTTGGAGGTTTAGGGTTTAGGCCTGGGGTAGCACTGTGGATGGAGGAAACCTTGCACCACTCCAAAAGCCCCAATAATGGTAATCCTCATCCTCTGCAGGCTTCTGCTGGGGTCTGCGTTGGGTCTGCAATGTAGGGGACAGGGTCAAGGGCTTAGTTTTCAGTTAGGTTTAGGGCCTGGGGTCAATGTTGAAAATGCCCTCTGAGCATCGGGGCTCTACAGTCACAGCTTGCTGAACCCAAGAAAGAACCGCGTCACACGCATCATGACCCTTCTACCACGGTTTTAGGGGTACATGGTTGAAGGGTCAAAGGCTTGGGACCCCAAACCCTAGACATTAACCCTCAACTCTAATCCCTCAACTTCCAACCCTTAAACCTACTTGTTGCGGCATGCTGCTCGGGATGCTGTTCAAGCACTTAAACTGAGTTACCACAATGAGGAAACCATTTGGCGGTTTCCAGAAATGTCGGGACCCCAATAATGACCCCAAAATACACTAATCCTTATAATGCAGACCTCCAAAAAACTTATCCCTAATCTTGGGAGGCCCTAAACCCCAAACCCTAAACCCTTAGTATATACTCAGATTATGATAAGTTGCTTGACAGCAATCCGGTTGCATGGGTGCAAGGGTTAAGGGTCTGGGACTCCACCGACTCCAGGGTTGTGAAATTCAGCCTACTTCGGGGCATACGGTCTTTAATGTGAAGTTAGCCCTACCTAGGGTAGGGTTTAGGACTTAAGGCTTAGGGTTTAGGGTACAGGGCTTAGGGTTCAGGGTTAGGTCTTCAGGGTGAAGTTTAGCCTACCTAGTGTAACCTAGACCTTTTGAAAAGGGTAAACATACCAAAACGTCAGGTACAACTCCCTTTTTATGCGTACATGGGTCGCTCTAGCTACTGATCACCTAGGTCCTAAAACCTCAACCATAAGCCCGAAACCCTACAATCCTAAACCCTCAAGGGCACCCGAAGCGGGAGAGGTCTGCTGGGCCCCGAGGAGTGGGTTGATGTTAAGAAACTTGGATTAAGCTACTAGAATTATTTACAATATACCCATATATTGGCAACCTTGACCCTCAACACTAAACCCTATATACCCTTAACATGGCAACTTAAATTAAACCGTAAAGCCCTTGACCCTATATGCCCATAATATGGTAAGTTTCTTAACAGCAAACCAGGATAGTGGTTCATCTCAAACCCGACCAAAGCGGCCGCACAAAAGACGACTTAGAAACTGAGGGGAGGGGGGGGGGGTTGGTAAGCAGAACCCTAAACCCCAAAACCACAAACCCTAAACCCCAAACCCTAAACCATATATAAAGAGGTTATGAGCAGGCAATCCCCAGTTAGGGAGCTTCTAACCGCATCGGTTATTGCTGATACCTGCATGACCCGAAGCAGCTTACACTTTGGGAATGATGATGCTATAGTACACTGGGGTCATGCAAGATCTTAAATATCAACCCCTAAATTCTAAATCCTAAACCCTGAACCCTAAAACATCAACCCCTAAATTCTAAATCCTAAACCCCAAACCCCTAAACCCTAACATATCAACCCCTAACTTCAGGATCCTAAACCCTAGAACCTAGGCCGCGTATTATGGTAACTCCAGGGAGCCACCAAGCGCCATCCTAAGAGCCCAGCCCCTTTGAGTTCTCTGCATGTCTTCTCTTCGAAGTCTCTAAACAACAGTTTAGGATTTAGGGATCAGGGGTGTAGGGTTTAGGGCTTAGAGCTCAGGGGTTTAGGGTTAAGGGCTAGGGTTTCGGGTTTAGGGGTTTAGGGGTTTAGGGTCAAGCACTTGATTCCTTAAACCCTAAACTCCTCTAGACTTCAGACCCCTAATGTATGACGTCTTCCAAACAATTAGATTCTATTTGCCAGTGGTGAGTGCTGCGATGCCTGTACCCTCCTCCAAACTAAAGTATGAACCCAAGCGGCTCTGTAAAGACAACTGCCCTGTAAATGTAGGAGCTATGTGAGCCTTAGTCTAAACTCCTAGTATCCCCCGTAATAACCATTCGAAAGCTCCCCTATATAACCCCTTTAAAGTAGTTTAGACTATGGTTCATCAGAGTTTCCGTGGTAGTTTAGGGCTTGAGGCTAGGCTGTTTAGCAACTGGTCTGTCTTTCATGCTCATGCACCTTTTCAGCCATCAGTTGCAGCGCATGTGTCAGCAGGCTACTCGAACACCCAGGGTACTCAGGCTAAGAAAGAAGCCATTCACATCTCAAGTGCGCAGTCTTACGGGGTCGCTAACCATGTCCCCTCGACTACCCGGCAGAGGTTCTCCCTCACTTTGGCTCAACCCTAAACCCTAAATCCTAAACCCTAAAACCCAACCGTGAACCATAAACCCCAAACCCTAAACCCTGGTTAAGCATGGCTAATTTGAGAGAGCAACCCCCGGCGATAGTATATACACAGGACGTGTTCAGGAGAATCCACGACATTAGCTTTCAGACACACAAATACATGGGCGCGGCTTAGGGTTTACAGTCCCCCTTAAGTAGATAGAGTATGCCTTTGGGTATATTATAACAAGATCCCCATATACCCCATATTCTATCTACTTACGGGGGACTATAGGTATTGAAGGCAGCATCCGTTCAAGGATCCTCCAAGATTCCTCCTGATATCATCTGAGGGGTGTTTTTTTGGTGGTTAAACCCAGTAAGATAATATTCCTTATATAAAATACTATACCCCAATTCGGAAGATATAAACTTACTCTATAATGGGTACCATAGTATCCCGAAATAAAATACTACTCATCTAGTCCCCTCCCGCGGATAACAAACTTTGTTACCCCGAACACGTCACGTCTTTATTTCTATATTTATATGTATATTGACAGTTGGGAAAATTATATATATATATGTATATATATATATCTACATATTTTGACAGTTGGGAAAATATGGAAACAAGGGGCGGTAGGTTATTATTAGGGTGGCCGGATGAAAAAACAATCAAACCCTCTGTAGGAGGGGAGACTTTAGCAGATGTCAAATTAAGGGCCATATTTCAAAGGGCTCAAAAGGTGGGATGCAGGAAGGTGGGGTATAGGAAATAAGCCCCAATATAATAGAGTATATATTAAGGACCCTTTAACCCACCTACCTTCATCCCACCTTTTGAGCCCCCTGAATATTGCTTGGCACAAGCACTACTCGGCAAAGATGATGCAGGGATGTGGGCATTGGCAGGGTTTAAGGCCTAGGCTTTGCAGTTTTGGAAAATGTGTAGTAAAAACCCAGCTAAACTCTAGCGCTCATAAAGCACAGGATGGGAAGCCTCTGTGAGGTTTAAAGCACGGAGGCACGGTTAAGGCTTTGGATTTAGAGGCATATGGGAGAGAAACCTAAACCCTAAACCTAAACCCAAACATAAGCCCTAAGTCCCAACACCTAAAAGCCTAAACCAAAAAGGAATGCCCTGGCTGTAAACAATTAGCCTGCAGCGGTGAAACTTCATTCCACGCAGAAGCCTCCAAGCGCTCCTTATGAATCTGAACTAACAAGGGTTTAGGGTTTAAGGGTTTAAGGGTTCAGGGTTTAAGGTTTAGGGAGTTGCCCCAACTGTGCTCGGGGGTTGTGGAAGTACTATAACAGGGGCACATATATATATATATGTATATATGTGTGTTTGTGTGTGGGCAAGGTTTATCAGGGATAGCATTTGTTGAGTGATAAGGCGACTTTGGTAACCCGGGCCTCAAAAACAAGTACCCTTTAAGATGCAGATATAAAATGAACATAATAGGCTTTAGGGGTTGAGGTTGGGGTTACCAGAAATGCCGTAGCAATCAAGATTGAGGTTTGGGACAA
This sequence comes from Symbiodinium pilosum, assembly GCA_905231905.1. Taxonomy (NCBI): domain Eukaryota; class Dinophyceae; order Suessiales; family Symbiodiniaceae; genus Symbiodinium; species Symbiodinium pilosum. Next base: position 58,412 of record CAJNIZ010020524.1, on the reverse strand, counting down.
CACCCTCAAACCCTAAACCCTAAAGTCTATACCCTAAACCCTAAATCCTTTAAACCCTAAACCCTGAACCCTGAACCCTACACACTGACTTGCAAACTTGCGAAACTTTGGGGAAGCTTAAACCTGTACAGGTGAACCGAAGACTGCCTCGAATAAGCAAAACTCTGAATCTACAGGGCTTAGGGTTTGGAGTTTAAGGTTTAGGGTTCAGGGTTTAGGACCTAGGGCTTAATATTTGAGACCCCCCTAACCCTGAACCTCAGTCCCTCAACCCGTGACCCTAAACCCTAAACCGTAAATCTTAAACTGTAAAACCCTAAACCCTAAACCCCTAAACCTTAAACCCCTAAACCTTAAACCCCTACACCTCAAACCCTAAATCTTAAACCCTAAACCTTAAACCCTCAACCCTAAACCCTACACCAAACTTACACGTCTCCTCGCCCTCGAAGGCTTCCTCACGGAAACCCTGCCTTGGAATTTTCCTTCAATTGGGCATTTGGGGGTTTCCCACAATTAGGGGGTACCTTCCGAAGGAGGTTATAGGGGTTCTATAGGGATATATAGGGTGTAGGATTTAGGGTGTAGGGCTTTGGGCTTTGGGTCTCCTAAAATAAGGGGTACCATTTTGGGGGTCCCCATAGTAAGGATTATAATATATTGGGGTCTATATCGGGGTCCGCTTATTGAGGGAAACTACCATTTCTGGGTATTTCAAAGAGTTTCGGTATATTAGGGGTCCCTTTTTGGGGGTCCCTATGACAAGGACTGTAACTTACTTGGGTTTATGTTTGGGTTTAGGGTTTAGGGTCCCTAAACCCTAAACCGCCCCTCTGGGGGAACCCCCCAGTTCTCAACATCAGGGTCCGCACGCTTTAGGCTTTGCGGTCTAAGGGTTGCTCGTGATACTTTTCAACATCAGACCCTACCGGTCCAAGGACCCAAATAATAGGGTCCCTTTGAAGGGTTTATAGGGGGATATATAGATACTAGGGGACTATATAGGGGTATATAGGACCCAAATAATAGGGTTTTTAAGGCCCAAATACCATTAATATCATAATATCTGGGCCCTAAAATCTCATTATTTGGGTCCTTGGATCCTTAGGGAGAGCATTCACATATCGTCACCCGAATTGTTGCCCAAGCGGGACCCACGATTCTGAGACATCATTGTTTAAGAGCATGACGCAGGGAGAGGATGTTTCCGGGCTAAGTCAAACGGCTCCTTCTAGGCTTATCTGACACGGTTATGGGTTTAGGGTTTTGGGTTTAGGGGTTCAGGGTTTAGGGGTTCAGGGTTTAGGGTTTAGGGGTTCAGGGTTTAGGGTTTAGGGTAGGTATCTTGCTGGAGCTTGCGAGTAGGCAGCGAATTGGGGTTTAGGGTTTAGAGTTTTAAGCGGTTCAGTAGGGATTACTACAATGCCTCATTCAATTCACCCTGTCTGCGATCTATGAGCCCCAGGCCACATCCTTCTCCCACTTTATCATACCCGCTGGCTGAACAGAAGAAATCCCTGGCCCCAAATGAAATGCTATTTTTGAAGTGTAATACGAGCATGCGTGCCTGAGTGCCACGCCCGAACTGCTAAACCCCAAACCTGGAACCCTCAAACCAAAATCTTGATCCCTAAAGCCCGAGCCCTAAACCCTCTACCCTGAACGAAACCTAAACTATATGCCCCTTGCGTTGTAGTTCTGAATCCTAAATCCGAAACCCCAAGCACTCAGCCAGCAAGTATTGTGCTTCGAGGTTGGTAGACGGCCGAACCCCCTGCTAAGCCTCCCACGGGCATGCAGGGTTTTTTGGGTTGCTGTAAAGGTCCTGTAAAGAGATCCTCGGGAATACACTTCCTTAAAGGAGGATACTAGTTTAAACCTGAACCTACCTTCCTTATGGCCATTTTGGGGACAAGTATTTTGAGCGACTACCATAGGAGAGTATGTAGAGATATGTAGAGATATGTAAGGCAATGTAGGGATATATACGGACGTATAGGGATGCGCAGCACTTAGGGGTTTAGAGGGGTAAACTGGAAAATGACGTTCAAACTGGGATGGCAGAGAGATTTCTGGGGTTACGGGGCTAGGTAAGTATCTTACGAAACGAGAGTGTTCTCCGTAATGCAGCTGTAAGGGGCTGTACGATATTACCTGCTTATAACTTTGTTTCTGGTTGCTGGGATGCAGTGCGGCTTCTCCTGTGGCCTATCTGAACCTCTAAACCCCAAACCGCGCAACTTATCTAAACGGATCTGTCAGAATCTGGATCCTGATGCTTGGGGTTGAGGGTTCACCTGCACCCTTCGGAACTCTGGATTTTAATGGTAATGTAGACCCATGATTAATAAACCCCTCCTTTTAAGGGCCTAAATATTAAGATCCCTACTATAATCCCTATTAAGGGGAGGGTTTATTAATCAGGGGTCTGGGTTATTTACCACAAAGCAAGGGGGCATATATTCCTGAACATGCGGGGTCCGTAGGGCTCAGGCAGGGCTAGGGTTGAGAGCTCAGGCTTTATGGATTACGGTTCACGGTTTAGTTTTTAGGGAAGATTAGGGGTCTATAATGATGACTTTTACTCGTACTGTTGTGCAACAAAACCCGTAGCTGGGTTGATGCTAAGGAACTTTAAAAAGTTACTACAACACGGATATACCCTGAACCCTACACCCGGAACCCTAAACCCTAAAGCCTAAACTGTGGCTTCCAGGATTCTTGAGAGCTCTGCTACTGCAGGTCATACAGGATTCTACCGATCAACTGCTTGCTAAAGGTTACCATTATTACGTATTGCCGGCCCAGTAGTTTAGGGTTTAGGGTTTATTAACGGCCGAATAGTACTTCTAGCACATGCACCAGGCAACATTGTAGTCTTCTTACAAGGGCTTAGGGTTCAGGGTTCTACAAGCAGAAAAAGCTCGTAGTCCCAAACTATCTTCTCATATCTTGGGAACCATAGCCCCTCCTCATCAGATCCCTTGTCTAAACTCCTAGTATCCCCCTTACTAGCCCCTGGAATAGTCCCCGATGTAATTTGGGTTGGGCCCCTACCCACTAATAGTGGTATTCTAGAAATATATAAGGACCTTAATATAATTACCATTACCTCTTGTGGTCACTATTATTGGGTGGGGGCCCAACCTGACCCTAAACCCAAAACCCAAAACCCTAAACCCTAAACACTCAGACCCTAAACCCCCCTTCATATACCCCTTTAAGGAGTTTAGACTACCGCTCATTTAGAACCACCACTCATCTGGCCGGCTATCCACTCATGCGCGGGCTCGCCGCTGAACATGAGTCCCTTCTGACGCTCAAAGAGGATATGAGCTATTAGGGTTTAAGGCTTGTTTTTTTGGCTGGGGGTTCAAGGTTTAGGGCTTAGGGTCTAGGACTTAGGATTTAGGGCCAAAGTCTAAAGTCCAAGTATCCCCTGCAATAAGCCCTATAGTGCTCCCCTATATGATCCCCTATATGATCCCCCGTGAAGGAGGTTTAGACTACAGCTCATATGAGGCCCGTTCTAAGAATCCCTCTAAATGAGGAGCCATTGCGGGCTACACTTCCATAACCCTAAACCCTAAACCCCTAAACCCCTAAACCCTAAACCCTAAACCCCTAAACCCCTAAACCCCTAAACCCTAAACCCTAAACCAAGATCCTAACCAGGGAGGGACCCTACCTTATGGCGTTCTTGGGGACAGCTGGCCTCCCCTTTCTACTTGGAGGTCCGTTGTACTTATAACCTACTTAGTAACTGTAGTTATAACCCAATTATAAATCCAATAACCACAGTTACCCTAGATATAATTGGGTTATAACTACAGTTGCTAAGTAGGCTATAAGGGCAACGGACCTCCAAGTAGATCCCCCAAGTGAACGATCTAAGCGAACTCTGTATGCACCCACCAAAACTGGAAAACCCAAACCCTAAAATAAAACAACGTCTGAGGTGGGACCTTCGACAGAAAACCTCTCAAATCCAGAGGACAATGACCAAACCACCATTAAATCCCGAGTTTAGGGTTTAGGGGCTTTAAGGTTTAGGTCTATCAAGGGCATCGCGCTTTTGAGAAGACCTCATTAAGGCCGCTTGGTTGTCCCTACCTTAGCACAGGAATTTCTAGACCGTTCAATTTTAACCCATTCGCTGTATACCCCCTGAGTTGACAAAGCCCTCAATATTTCAGATTGCCCTATGACTTGGGTCATTCCCCCACCCAGTAACTGTCCTTAAAGGGGGCCTTATTAAGGGGCGATTATAATTCCTAGTACCCCTTGTGGTAACAGGTACTGTAAGGGGGAATAACCCAACCTATGACCCCTTGCGGTTGCCAGTGACCCCTAAACCCTAAACCCTAAACCCTAAACCCTAAGTGATGCCTGCGCATGGACTTTGGCCTCCCAACTCCCAAAAAAAAGAATCCTATCATAGTCAGTGATTGGGTTATTCCCCCTTACAGCAACTGTTACCACAAGGGGTACTAGGAATTAGAATAGCCCCTTCATAGACCCCCTTTAAGGACAGTTACTGGGTGGGGGAATGACCCGAGTCAGTGATATCTATTTGGGGAGGGGGGACTAATTCGGGGTTGGTGTTAACAAAAACCTCGTCTTAAAAAAAAACAAATACCCTTTTTGCGGGCAAACAAATGCAGGGGTGTGTAAGGGAGGGATTGTTCCTAAACCCTAAAACCCTAAACCATAGACCCTGAAACCCTAAACCCAAACCCTAAACCCGCAAAACCTAAGCCCTCAAACACTCAAACCCTCAAACCCTCAAACCCTAAACCCTAAAACCCTAAAACCCTAAACAACCCTAAACCCCAAAGCCCCAAACCCTAAAGCCTAGACCCCAAACCTGCAATACTGAATGAGCCCTGAAATGCGACCATAAACCCTCGACCCCAAACCCTTTTTCCTGAAACCCTAAATCCTAAACCCTGAACCCTGACCCCTAAACCCTCAATTGTGGACCATACAGTCCCCCTTAAGTAAGTAGAATATGGGGTAGATGGGGATCTTATTTTCATATTCCGAAAGCCATATTCTATCTACTTAGGGGGGACTATAACCCCAGACCCTGACCCATTGAGGATGCACGGCGTTTAGCTCAAGTTCCCTGTGAGGGCAGGCGATGAAGGGATGCCTCACTGTCAGCAGGCTACCCGGATGAACTCGCATCTCTGCATACCCCGAAAAGGAAATCCAGAACCTTGAGTGTTTATGGTTTAGGGTTTAGGGTTATGCAGGGATTTGTGATATGTAGGTTTTAGTGGTTTCGGGGAATAACGGAGAATCGAAAGGACATGGAACTGACCATGGAAACTGGGATCGTATAGGGACTTGGGGTTAAGGTCTCAGGTACGAGCAGGTGCATTGTGAAACCCTAGTGTTGTCTACAGTAACGAAGTTATAGGTGACTACAGGGCATTGTGGCTAAACTTGGACTTTTCCCCCCACCTACAGGAAACAGTAACCTAAATTGCTTCGGGGAGCTGGGGTAGCACTATTCTGACTACTACAAACGACTGACTGAAAGATTGCCAATATCATGTTGTAGTCTGCTTCAGATACCGTATACCCTTACATTGCGTAGATGAGGATTCTGGGGCCATCATGCGGGTTTGGGGTAATGCTTTGGGCCCGCATGTTAATGTAACTCCTCCAAAGCTTGTAGTCCGATGTTGGGGTTTAGGGTTTAGCAACATCAATTTGAGAAAGCCTCAAATCGTCTTGTCCTCTCACTTCCCTAAGAGAAGAACCCCTAAACCCTAAATTCTGAGCCCTAAACCCCAAACCCTAGACCCCATGAAAACCCCAAAAAGACAAAACGAGCAATTCCTCGACTTCCCGTTCGGGTCGCAGGATGCGATGCCGTTGTGGCGACTCACTCGCCATGGTCACAACGAAAACCTTACTAAGGGTTGGTACGGAATAAGGGAATACATGATATAGAGGTTATATGAGAATTATATTCCCTCATTCCCTACCAACCCCTTGTAAGAAAATCTGAATTTCAAGACCCTGAGAGCAAAGACGAAATGAGACCTAGATTGGAGTTTAGGGTTCAGAGGTAATTAATGCTTTAAGTGATATCTCCGACCCACAAATCCTGGCCACAAGGGATAACGGTCATCGTATTTGAGCACCCGCATATCTTCCTATGATGCCACTATTTCTACTACCAGGTGCGAATAACCTGGGCCGTACTTCGCGTTTCGGGTTGTGTACAAGTTACTGTAAGGGGTGGGGCATTTAGACTGTAGTCTCCTTAGACCTATCATATACACAGTATGTTTTACTAATTCCTTAAGCTTCTACTATAGAAAAAATCCAAAGGAGACTACAGTAGAGAATTCCTTAAGGGTTTACTATCAGGGCAATTAAGAATAATTCCTAAGGGGACTGCAGTAGAGAGGGGGACTGGATTAATCTCGCTATTCTACGACGTCACTCCTGCCCCTCAGAGGCACGGAGCGCTGCCAAGATGGCATCGGGGGCCGACATCTCCACCGCAATCTCCTGGCTACAAGGACATGTGTCAAGGTATGGGGGATATATAGGGGACAAATAGGAGTTACATAGGGGCCAAATAGGAGTTACATAGGGGTTATATAAGGGGTATATAGGGGTCATATAGGCTTTAGGATTTCAGAGCTTCCCACAAACTAGGTATATCTTTTTTCACCAAAACTCTGAGCACCCCTTCGCATCCCCAATACAGTAGCTCACATGGGGATTTCTCAAAGTTAGGGGCACTTTTTTGGGGGTCCCCATGACAAGGATTATAGTATTTTGGGGTCCGTATTGGGGTCCCCGATTTGGGAAACTATCAAATATATCTTGTAATATTATGCCAATGGTGTGGGGGGGGGGGCTGCTTCATGTGAGCTATAGTCTAAGCTCCACTATCCCCCTTAGTAAGCCCTATCGTAATCCCATATATAATGCTATATACAACCCCATTTTTGGAGTTTAGGCTTTCGCTCTCAAAGGGGCAAAGAGATTGAGTGCTACTACCGCTACCTCTCGAGGATTGAGGTTCCCCCCTAACCCCGCAAGTAACTGCCCTCGGTCAGGAGTGCCAATTCTGGGTTTAGGGTGTAGAGTTCAGGGTTTAGGGGTTAGGGCGTAGGG
>CAJNIZ010020524.1:28312-42656 GCA_905231905.1 Symbiodinium pilosum | reverse complement strand
CCATTATAGTAGTTCCCATTTGCTTTTCCATTCCTTCACTCCCATCTTAAACCTTAAAACCCATTCTCTAGTAGTTTCCATTTGCTTTTCCAGTCCTTCATTCCCAGCTAACCAAAGGTCAGTCCAGGAGTGAGGTAGGTGCCTGGCTACGATCCATCAAGCCGCAGGCCTGAAATCCACAAGGTTTAGGGTTTAGGGTTTAGGGTTTAGGGTTTAGGGTTTAGGGTGTACATATCCTAAACCCTACGTACCCTACATACCCTAAACCCTAGATGCCCCAAAGCCTGAACCCTGAACCCTCAACCCTATTATATACCAAATGAATCCTACAAACCCCAAACACTAAACCCTAAACCCTCATATAAGTCTTATAAAGCCCTTAAATCCCTAAATACTAGACCCTCCATACACCCTGAACCCTACATACCCTAAACCCTCAACCCCAAATCCCCTTTCCATGCAAGCGAGGAGCAGGTGGATGCTACGCTGCTGGTTTACGTCTGCTCGGGCTCGTACCAAACTGGAAATCACCTGCAGAAAGGGTTTAGGGTTCAGGGCTGAGGGATAGATGGGAGTTGTGTAGGGCATATATAGATTGATAGGGATACATGGGGAGATGTTGGATTTAGGGGTTTGGGGGTTTAGGATTGGAGGTTTAGGGTTTCTGCATTTATGGTTTTTGCTTTAAATCCTTTGAAGGGAATTGTCAGGATCTAGAGGTACATAGGGGAATGGAAAGAAGACGGAAACTATCCTATCATTTAGATTTAGGGTTTAGGGCTTGGGTTTAGGGACTCGGGTCCCTCAACCCTACGTCCGCCTAGTTCTTCCAGTGAATGAAAATTTAGGGTTTAGGGTTTAGGGTTTAGGGTTTAGGGAATAAAGGGAACTTACTGGTACATGGGGGATTTAGGCTTTAGGGCTTAGGAACTCTTGGACAGACATCACGAAAAGATCTTGTAACATGCACACATACTGTGGATGCCTTTCTTCAACCCTAAATTCTAAACCCTAAAGAAGTTGATAAATCGACCCACACACAGCAACTTGGCTGTTTCTCACAAGGACACCAGCCTTATAGTCCCCCTTGAGTAGACAGAATATGGGGCATATGGAGATCTTATTATAATCTACCCAGAGCCATATTCTATCTACTTAAGGGGGACTACAAACCCCTAAACAGAAACAAACCTAAACCCTCTTCTATCTACTTAAGGAGGACTATAGCTACAGAAAGCGTCGAGACCCGGAACCCAGAACCCTAAACGCTGAACCGGGAGCCTGAATTCCGGTAACCCTAAGCCCCTAAGCGCCTAAACCTTAAATTCGGGTTAACCCTAAAAAACTTGCAACCCTTAAACCCTAAGCCCGAAATCCTAAACCCTGGCAACCCTTAAACCCCTAAACCCAAGTCCCTTTGCCAGGCAGCCTCTGGGGAGCCTCCTCCATGAAGCAACCTTGTCGTGGGAATAATTCCCCAGACACCCCTAAACCCTAATTAAGGTTTGAGGGTTGGGTGTTGAGGGTTTCGCTGCTGGTAACGATTTCCATCAACCTTGACTTGCATACGGTGAACATCGCGGGGGAGTTTGGTGGCAGAGGGTTTCGGCGATGAGGTCCTGCAGGGATTGGGAGAGAACTGGTTTGGCATAGTGATGAGAGACAGAGAACCCTAAACTCTAATGTAAACCATTTGAATTCCCACCCACAGATCTTGTTTTGCCTTGTGGGTCTACGAGCTGCAACAGTAAAGCAAGGGGTTGAAGTAGGACCAGGTAGCGCAGCTCGTAGTACTAGTAGTACAAGTAGAAGGGAATCTAATCAAATCGAGCTTTTTCCGCGCGGACAATATTATTATTGCCACCCCCTTATTATAGCCTATGGACCTTGAATCCTAACGCCTGCACCCAAAATTCCAAATCATACACCCTAAACCCTAAACCCCGAGCCTTTAAACCTGAAATCCTCAACCCTAAACCCCAATACCAGGCAGTTTCCATAACAGGCGCATCCCAGTGCAGACCCTAAGACACTCATCCTTATTATGGGCCCCCACCACAGGGTCTCTCATTTTCGAAAACCCTAATTCCCCAGTTCCCCTGTATGCCCTATATACCCCTACTTAAGCCTCGATGAACCCTTACGTAACCCTGTATACCTCTGAGCCCTTGCGCCTATCAACCTCCCCTCAATTTCCTATATACCCCCCTATACTGTACCCCCATAGGACACTTCTAGAACCCTTCTATAGGGTTTAGGGTATAGGGCCCTCTGCCCTAACACCTATCCCGTAACCCTAAACCCTAAACCCTGAACCCTGAACCCTGAACCCTAAACCCTAAACCCTAAACCCTCAACCCAAACCCTTAAACCCTTAAACCCTAAGCCGTATCAACTGCATTTGTCCAAGGGGCGAAGCTTGAAGACCTTCCGCAAGGAGAGTCGGATGCACGCGATGCAACAGCTCCTTTCAGGCTCAGGGGCTAAGGATTTAGGGGCCCCCTAGTTACAGGGTTTAGGATGTAGATGTTAGGGTTATATTGGGTTTAGGGTTTAGAGTTTAGGGGCCCCGAGTTACAGGGTTTAGGATGTAGATATTGAGGTTATACTGGGGTTTAGGGCTTAGGGTTTAGGATTTAGGGGCCCACTAGTTACAGGGTTTAGGATGTAGATATTAGGGTGATATTGGGTTTAGGGTTTAAGGTTTAGAGTTTAGGGGCCCCCGAGTTACATGGTTCAGGATGTAGATATTAGGGTTATATTGGGTTTAGGGTTTAGAGTTTAGGGGCCCCCTAGTTACAGGGTTTAGGATGTAGATGTGTCTGGGGAGGGTGTACGGGGGAGCCAAGGAGGCAGGCTAGAAGAGTCTAGGGCTAAGTGCGGAGGGAGGGGAAGGGGGGGGGTAAAGGGAGACGGTTAGGGTCTAGGGTTTAGGGTTTAGGGCTTAGGGTTGAGGTGCAGGTATGAATTTTTGAGTAAAACCTAAACCCTAAACTCTACAAGTTGGACTAAGGTGCAGGTGTTTACAGTTTGGATTACAGGCCTTTGCGTTTCAGGTTTGGAGCTTAAGCCCTGGACACCCTGAACCCTTAAGCTGTACATGAACCCTGAGGCACGCGGTTTAGGGCCAAGGGTCCGCAAAAACTAAGCTAAACCCTAAATCTTTCATGATAGACCCTAAAACCCTCAACTCTAAACTTTTGAGCACTACAAAACCCTAAACCCTAAGCCATAAACTCTGAACCCCTAAACTCTAATCCCCCAAACCCCTAAACCCTAAATCCTAAACTCTAAATCCTAAACCCTGAATCGTAAACGCTGAATCCTGAACCCCTAAACCCTTAAGTCCTTCACGGCATCCGCGGCCCCTGCCATGCACGCCGTCTCGAAGGCAACGTAGCCGAGGGAATCGGGGACCATCTCGTGAACTCCTTGGGCCGGAGATGGGGTTTAGGGTCTAGGGTTTAGGGCGTTTAGGGGTTTAGGGTTTAGGAGTTAGGTTTTTGTTTAGTTTCGGGTTCATGGTTTAAAGCTTGGGGTTTAGGGCTTCTGGGGCTTTAGGTTTAGGGTTTGGCTGAGATATAGAAGGGGCTATACGGAATACGTAGGAATAATATATATATACATATATGAGCCATTGTCAAAACTCCTAGCATCCCCGTTCGTAACCGAACCCCAAGCTCCAACCCTAAACCCCAAACCCTAAACCTTGAACACTAAACCCAAACCCTTCCTTAGGCTGGATTTATGTTGGCCCCCATACTACAGGCCCATACTTTGGATCTTCAAATCAAGGAGTCTACACAGTAAACACTGAATCCTAAAACCCTACAACTCTGCACCTATGTGAAATTCGTAGATATGTGTGTGTATATACATATCTATTCGAATATCATATCTACATATGCGGATATATAGACGGTATGTACAGAGTACTCCCCTCCCCTTACTAGTACAACACCCTCACCCCCCTAACGTTAAATCTTCCAAAGAGAGTACAGTATACCACATTCGGAATAGTTGATATTGGGGGGCTTGGGGGTTGGGGAAGTGGTTTTAACCCTAAACCCTAAACCCCTAAACCCCTAAACCCCTAAACCCTGTTTTAATATTAGGGGGGAGAATTAGAAAGGGGCCTCATCAACCCGAGGCTCCCTGTATATGTACTATAGTCTAAACTCCTTAAAGAGGGGTTCTATAGGGGATTTTCTAGGGGACTAGTGTAGGGGTTATTAAGGGGGATACTAGGAGTTTAGACAGTAGCTCATATGTACTAGAGTCGAAACTCCTTAAGGCGGGGTTATATAGGGTTTAGGATTTAGGGTCTAAACTCCTAAAAAAAGGGGGCTATTTAAGGGATCACACAGGGGAGTGCTATAGGGTTTAGGGTCGGGGGGATTCTGGGGTAATCTTGAGGGCTAAGACTTGAAGATTTAAGGTTCGGAGTTGTCTTTTCACCTCTCTGCTGTTGTGACACTCCATTTTCCGCTCTAATTTTCCCGGCCTAGATTTTAGGGCTTAGGATTTAAGGCTCCTGGTTTGGGTCTCTTGGTTCAAGGCTTCAGGGGACGGGTTGGCTATCGGGCGCCTAGAAGGGAATGACTGCTTTGATCAGCGATGTTCATGCTACTTCAGGCTTGAACCCGGTTCCGTTGCTTGAGACCGGTGGAGAAGAAAAGTCCCTAAACCCTAAACCTTGGACCTCCTATTGGGACTATGACTCCCGAACCAGGAGGCCTAAAAAAAAAGAAGAGCGTTCAGAGGTGAATCCTGATATGGGAGGCGGTCAAGCTTTGCAGCCTGAGGGTTTAGGGTTTAGGGAGGACTTACGGATGCTCACCACTACCACAACACACTCCCCCAAACTAACATGGAAACCCAAATAGCCCTCTTTTAAAAGGACAGTAGTCCTTATAGGCACCCTTTGGGTTTCCATGTTAGTTCCCGGGATTGTATACCAGTATACTATTCCCATTACTTGCCCTAGGGCTCCGCTTACCTTAACAAGGAGCTCTAGGTTCTATATACCTTATAGTTACATAGCCCAGTAACCTACTATTTCAAGTATATTTTTAGGTGGATCCCCCACCCAGTAATAGTGACTATAGGGGATAATAGGGATTATATTAGGGTCCTCTTATATTCCTATTATACCACTATTACAGGGTGGGGGGTCCTCCTAAGGTATATTCCCTAAACCCTAAACCCTCAACCCTAACTCGGAGCCTCAGGGTTGTACTATGAGCAACGGTGCGTGCGGCCTGGAGCTGCTGCTCTCCACAGTGGAGAAAGGGACTTGACTGGGAACCCCAAACCGGGAACCTCAAGGGGTTTAGGGTTTAGGGTTTAAGGGTTTAGGGTTTACGGTTTGGGTTTAGGGTAATAAAATATAAGATCCCTGGCAGGTATATTCCTATTACGTTCCTAGTATAGTCTTGGGGTTCCCTGTTTGGGGTTCCCATTAAAGTCCCTTTAGTGGAAGCTGCTATTAAGATCTATAGGGAATTGGCTGTGGCTAAGCCAGCCCTGTAATGTAGTGCACTCAGCAGTGAGCTCATGAAAGCCGCGTCAGACCTGGATATCCGGGATGACCCAGTTTGGGAAGTTTGGGATAATGGAAGACAAAATGGAAACTACTATAATGGCTTATATAGGGGGTATAAAGGGATGATAGAGAGTAAAATGGAAACTACCATCCTTCGGAAATGGCACTGCCCGCAGCAATGGTAATAATATTATAACCCCAAGACTATAGTAGGAATATAATAGGAATATACCAAGGGGTTTAGGGCTTAGGGTTTAAGGGTTTAGGGTTTAGGGTAATAGAATATAAGATCCCTGGCAGGTAGAGGGTCGCCCCAAACAGGCTCAAGGGGCAGCATCTTTGTGATAGCAACCACCCCAACCCCTAGCCCACAAATCCGAAACCCTACCTGAGGAGCAGTTTATTGGCCGAACCGTTTAGGGTTGTCTTCTTAGAAGGATACGATAACCAAAAGGAGAATATCATCTTGCTCTCTATCGGGGGCTAGAGCTTCCCCTTTCAAAGCCTGTAGACCCTAAACCCTAAACCACGTTCAAAAATTATGCTGAAGTCTTCCAAGTTTTTACCTAGAAATATCCTGAGGTTTTGCAAGTTTAGACCCAGACTTAGCTACTCAAGCCCCTAGCACCAAACCCCTTCGACCCCAAAGCCTAAACCCTAAACCCTAAACCCCAAACCCTAAACCCTACATCCTACCCTAAGCCCCAAAGCCAAACGCAACTTGATAGCCGGCTGTTCGCAGGATCTGGATGCCTTTCAGGAGCATGCAGGCTTTTCGGATCCAAGGGTTGACTGTTTAGGGTTGTTTAGGGTTTAGGGTTTAGGGTTTAGTTTAGGGTTTAGGGTTTAGGGTTTAGGGGTTGAGGGTTTAGGGTTTAGGAGTTGAGGGTTTAGGGTTTAGGGTTTAGGACCATTTGAGCTATAGTCTAAACTCCTAGTATCCCCCTTAATAAGCCCTTTAATAGTCCCCTATATAATCCCCTATATAACCCCCTTTAAGGAGTTTAGACTACAGCTCATTTAGGGTTTAGTTTAGGGTTTCGGGTTTTTGTAGCTAAGTCTAAGTCAAAACTTCGAAAACTGGGTCAGGGGGTCCATAAATAGGGGACCCCTATATAGACCCCAATGTACCATAATTCTGTTTATGGCGACTTCCGGCAGAAGATCTGAAAGTTTGGGAAAACCCTAAACCCTAATCCCTGTGTATGTACATAACCCTACATATCCCCTATGGCCCCCGTAAAGGCATCCCTACATAGATGGAGCAGCATAATCCTAAATCGTGTCGGCCATGAATTCGGTTTTAGGATTCAGGGCTTTCCCTACGCCGAAGGTTGTTCTTCGTAACCCAACCACACACAATGAGCGCCTTATTACAATTGAGATGCTCGCAACCCTAACCCCTAAACCCTAAACCCTCAAGGGCATCTAAGGCATGACTTCTGAGCTGACGTAATATCCCCATAACCCCCTTAAAGGGACCTAATATCCCTAAAACCCCCTAGGAAGTGGCTTATGGCTCTTTGCTTGCAGCTCATGCAACGTGAGGCCTGAAATCCCTTAGACCCCTAGACCCTAAACCCAAAGCATCAGACCAACCAAAACGATAGGGGGGGTCATCAAACTCCCCACATATCCCAGGGGCCTTACTATAGCTGGGTGTAGGGTTTAGGATGCCATACTGAAAAATACGTATCATATATATATATATATTTATTTATTTATCTATTTATTTATTTATATATGTATCAGCGTTCTGAATATGGCTGGCAATTCTATCGGCTTTTGCACTGCAATCCCCAAGCCCAACCCATCTTCAGTATGCGAGTTTCTCCAAATAACACCCAAAAAATGCGTAATTTTTGGTTTAGGATTTACAGTTCAGGGTTTACGGAATTCAGGAGCCCTCTAGCCTTGTTGTAGCCTCTACATACCCCGAGGGTCTTCAAGTGTATCCCTTTCTGAGAAACACCCATGCGGATCTTGCTTGCCCTGACATGCCTTCCACGTTGTCTCCTGCAGCCGCCCAGTGCATGGCCATAGCACCGGTACCTTCAACGCGGGAATCCAGACAACCACAACTATAATGGCTGTTCTCATAAACAACCACTTACTAGGTAAGGACCATGGTCTACAAATTTGAAGACAACTATTTCATGTCTGGTTGCTCAGCTACCCAACCCTGAACCTTAAACTCTTCAACAAACCCTAAACGCGCTCCGCATGTAAACCCTGTATAGCCGCTGTAAAAGTATATCGCCAACAATCCCTATATAGCCTCACATATCACATCCAATCTCTATGTAGCCCCTATAAGACATGTATATACTCCCTGTACTCCCCCGACATAACATGAGCTATAATCTAGACTCCTAGTATCCCCCTTAATAAGCCCTATAGTAGTCCCCTATATCATTCCCTATATAACCCCCCTTTAAGGAGTTTAGACTATAGCTCACATGTATCCCCTAAACCCTAAACCCTAAACCCTAAACCCTAAACCGTGTGTTGATGAAACCGGAAGCTTCGAGGCACTATTTGAAGCGTTGACGTCGGCTTGGTGCGCGATGAGCCTGCTGAAAGATGGGTTTGGGGGATTCAAAAAAGTAGGGATCCCTTCGTGTTTAAGGTTTAGTTTAGGATTGAGGGTTTAGGGCTATATGGAATATATAGGGTCACGTAGGGATATAGACATGTTGTCTAGGGGTTCAGGTTTCCCGGAAAATCAGAGATAATACTCCAATGCTGAAGAACCAGATGGACAAAATGAAAAATGAAATGGCAACTAGGATTTCATAGTGGTTTGCTTGGATTGAACCCTAGGCCCTAAACCCTAAACCCAGAAGTTAGGGCACCCCCTTTTGGGGAGTCCCTAGCATAATGGGTGGATACTACAAATTCCTTCATGACCCTATGCACCGTATACCTTGGGAAATGGTGCTATAGTGTACTAAAGTCATGCAGGATTTTTCGTATCAAGAGTAGTTAAGGAAACCCGCTTGGGGAAATCGTGTCTAGGCTCAGCTTCGACGTTGAAGCTTCACGGTAGGGCTTGTACCTTAAACCACAAACCCTATAAAGCCGGGGAAGCCTCTACCGTACTACCTAAACCCCATAAACCCGAAAATCCCGAAAAAAAACCTGCACACTAAGGTTCAGCATTGGGGCTGAGGCTTTAGGATTCAGGGTTCGCACCAGTTTAGGGCCTGTGGAGCTCAACTCTATCCAAGCTGTCAATGCTTGCCGAGGACCCCTTTCCCATGAAGGAATATACCTTAAATCGTATTGAGGTTCTCCATACCATTTAGGGTATATCCTTAATTAAGAGTATTGGGCCTTCTGGGTTCTGTGTAGCACTTTTAAGGTGATGATGAATATTCCCTATGGCCTTACAAGGGGACCTGACCACATTTACTTCTTGGGCCCGCTAGGGCCTAGACCCTAAACCCGGAGCACCTGTCTTTACGTCCAAACCACATGGACCCCAAACACCAGTGTCAACCCCCAAAACATTGAAGCCTGCGCTGTTCAGGTTTAGGCTTTCGGGCTACCCCTAAACCCTTTAGCCAGGTTGGTGCCCATCATTCCCGTGCGGATCTGCCACCATGCCCCATACCCTAATGGACACGTGCTAAAAACACGCAGAGTTTAGGGTTTAGCGGGTTGGGGCTTTGGGCCTCATAAGCTTTCAAATAAAGACATTGCCTGTGCAACGGAGAAGCCCTAGTCCTGAAACCCGATGCCCCAGAAGATCTTCCATCCCAGAATGTTACAATTGCCTGAAACACTTAGGCCCCCAACCCTAAACTTTTGACTACAGACTCTGAGCCCAGAGGCTAATCCCAAAGGGGTAGGGGCTTAAACGACAGGATTGGGGGTATGTTCGTAGAGTTACGTAACGGTTTTTAATATTGGCAACCATCCGAGAACTTGACATGGGGACTCTTCTTGGAGTGGCGTAGGAACCCCACTATGGAGACCCGTGCTACAACGAATTTAAAGAAATCCCCGTACAACCTATAGATATCTTAGGAGGACCCCCCACCCTGTAATAGTGGTATAGTAAGAATATAAGAGGACCCTAACTAATCCCTTTTATCCCTTAGAGTCACTATTACTGGGTGGGGGGTCCACCTAAAATATACTTAAAACAGTAGGTTACTGGGCTATGTAACTATAAGGTATATAGAACCTAGAGCTCCTTGTTAAGGTAAGCGGAGCCCTAGGGCAAGTAATGGGAATAGTATACTGGTATACAATCCCGGGAAATATCCTTATATAACCCTAATAGATATCACTCACCCTCAGGTCCTCCATGGAGCCAAGGAGCTGCCGAAGAGCCTCGTTCTTGTTGAGGAAGCCTGGGCCGCCAATGAGGGTTTAGGGTTTAGGGTTTAGGGTTTTAGGATTTAAGGGTTTAGGGCTTAGGTTTAAGGTTTAGGGTTTAGGGCTTAGGGTTCAGGGTCTAGGGTTTAGGGTTTAAGGTGTGGCATCAAACCCTAAGCCCTGAACCCTGAACCCTAAATTAGAGATTGAAGCGTTGATGGATCAGGGCTTTTAGCTTGGGGGTTTAGGTTTTGAGCGGTTCTCAGGTATTCGGGTTCAGTAGTCAAAGCTGTTCAAGGCTTCCTAAACGCTGAGCAATCTCTACAGCCTACACCTCGGGTGTGACATGAGCTTATGCAAGTTGGTAGTTTCCGACCTCAATATAGCCGCAAAAATATTACAATCCTTATTACGGGGACCCCCAAGCCGGCACTTCTAATTTTGGGAACCCCCGATTTCATGGTCACACCACTGGCATGAAAGCCTAAACCCCTAAACCCTACACCCCCAAACCCTAGACCCCTAAACCTTTAAACCCTACACCCCTAAACCCTAAACTCCTGAACCCTCAACCCCTAAACTCTAAACTCCCAAACCCTTAACCCCTAAACCCTAAACCCTCAACCCTACAAGGCCAAGCTTCAGTGAGTATTTTTTTGGTGGTTAAACCCAGTAAGATTATATTCTTTATATAAGATACTACATCCCAAAAGGAGAATATAATCTTACTCTATACAGGGTACAATAGCATCCCCAAATAAAATACTACTCAAGTGTTTTGGCTTGGGGGCTTGGGACATGTAGAGCTTCGGCGACTCCGGGCTAAAGTTTATGATGTTTGGGGCCTGGGATTCCCTTTAAGTAGTTAGAATATGGGGTATATAGGATTTAGGGTTTAGGGTTTGGGTTTTAGGGTTTAGGATTTAGGCTTTAGGTTTTAGGATTTAGGGTTTAGGACTTAGGATTTAGGGTTTAGGACTTAGGTTTTAGGGTTTTGGATTTAGGGCTTAGGATCAAGGGTGGAATCCAGGTGTCGACTTGCGAATTTGAACGCAGTCTGCACCGCAACGGCTGAAATCAAGAAAAATATGGAACCTTGCAATTATGACCACTTCGCTGTAGGCTTTAAGGGTTTAGGGTTTAGGGTTGTAGGGTTTAGGGTTGAAGGTTCAGGGTTTACTGTGGGGTTTAGGGTTTTAGGGTTGAAGGCTTATATACCTTTCTATAACCACCTCGTTCCCCCTGAAAGCAGACTGTCCAATCTTTCAAAGTGCAATACGAACTATCCGCCTCTCAGAATGTAGCAAAAGACTTAATCTTTTGTGGTTCCTGCGAAACTTTCCAAATCCAAAAATCCAAAAGACTGAGGGACTACCTGAGGGGAGTAAGGCTAAGATGAACGCTAAACTCCACCTTCTCGACTCCTAGCTTCATGGGAGGTTAGTAGGGAATGTGGGAACATGATCCCTACATAATCCCTATAACATGCAATGTTCCCTTATTCCCTACTAAGCACTATTAATAAAGAGCCTCATCAAGGTTCTTAACCCATGCCCTAGCTTTCATCTTCTGGTGCGATTTTCAAAATTTATGATGTTCCGACTCAGAACGCGATGATCCTGATTCTGGCGATTGTCAACAAGCACCCATATGTGTGTCGCCCTCGAATTTCTTCGACACCTTTCTTCCAACCGTTTCTCCCTACACCCACAAACCCTAAACCCTGACCCCTAAACCATCCAACAAACCACCATGACTATACGGTGGTTTCAACATCCAACGAGATCCTTCTTTGGGAGTCCAGTTACTGGCTTGCTGCTGAGGAACTTAAATCAAGTTGCCATAGTATGAGCTATAGTCAAAGTTCAGGGTTTAGGTTGAGGGTTTGGGGTTCGAGGTTCAGGTTATAGTGTAAACTCCTAGTATACACTTAAAACCCCTATTATACTCCCCTATATACCCTATATGATGTCCCATATAACCCCCCCTAGGAATTTAGACGATATCTCATATGGGTATATAGTATGCAATAGTGTTTCCTAATTAGAGTAACCTAGCTGAAGTTCCTTAACAGCAACCCAGGTTATGAGGATTCTGGTGTGTGAGGGTATGTAAAAGCCAGCATTCCGTTTGGTAGTTTCCCTAAACAGCCGGACCCCAATATAGACCCCAATAAGCTATAATCCTTACTATAGGGACCCCCTGTATTAAAACATGTACCCCTAATTTTAGGAAAACCCCAAACCGTAAACCCTAACCCCCAGACCCTATATAACCCGTACATAGCCCCCCATATATGCCCTTTTAAGGTACCCAAAATTTGGGAAACCCCTGAACCCTAAACCCTAAATCCTAAACCCTAAACCCTTAGTATCCCCAATATATCTTCTATAATCCCTTTAAAGATACCCCCTATTTTGGGAAACCCCTAAACCCTAAACCTTGAATCCTAAACCCTAAACCCTTAGTATCCCCTGTAGATCCCCTATAATCCCTTTAAAGATAACCCTAAGTATCCCCTATAGATCCCCTATAATCCCTTTAAAGATACCCCTTAGTATCCCCTCCAGATCCCCTATAATCCCTTGAAAGATAACCCCAAGTATCCCCTATAGATCCCCTATAACCCCTTCAAAGATAACCCCAAGTATCCCCTATGTATCACCCATAATCCCTTTAAAAATCCATAAGCCTTAAATATCCCCGATAGATCCCCTATAATCCCTTTTAAAGATACCCTTACTTTCGTAAACCCTAAACCCTAAACTTCTAAATCCTAAACCTAAAACCCTAAAACCCTAAACCGCTGAACCCCTAAACCCTAAACCCTAAACCGCTGAACCCCTAAACCCTAAACCCCTATGTTGGTGAACCCTCATTTCAGCTGAGCTCTAGGGACTTTAGGAGGGAGCCCTATTAGGGACCCTTAATCCCATTACCATATATAACCCTTATACAGTCATTATATGAGCTACAGTCTAAACTCCTTAAAGGGGTGTTATATAGGGGACTATATAGGGGACTACTATAGGGGTTATTAAGGGGGATACTAGGAGTATAGATTATGGCTCATATAACTCAAACCCAATGCTCACGCAGTTTAAGGGTTTAGAGGTTAGGGTTAACCGTTTGAGTCATTCTAGGGCCCATGCAGTAGCTCCCAGAGGAGTTGGCAGATATGGAGGCGTGGCAGCTAGACAGCATTTAGCGCGTGCCTGGAACTTGCACTGCAGTTGGTTGAGGGCAGGTTTAGACTTTAGAGTGTGGGGTTTAGGGTTTGAAAGGCATCGAAAAATCTCAACGTTCTTTGGAGAAATAGAGGTTGCATGGATTCTACACTGACGCATCAAAGGGATGTAGGTTGATATTGCATAAGATGTAATTAGGTCTGTAGGGTGCCGAAGCTAGACATTGAAAGTAAAAAAGAAGAACCCTGGGTTTAGGGTTTAGGGTTTAGGGTTTAGGGGTTTAGGTTTTCCAAGCGACCAATCTCTATGTAACGATCCTAACCTGTTGATCAATAGCTACGGTTTTAGTGTTTAGGGTCTAGGAGTTAAAGCTCAGTAGTCAAGGGTAGAACCCTCCAAACTCAAACTCTGGGCAAAAGGGGGCTACAGGTCTTCCCACAAACCCTGAACCCTTAACCCTTAGTCCAAAAAGCCTAAACCAAACAAATGCTCGAGGCTCTGAACCTATACTTGGAGTCTCTTTTCACTTCGTAAGTGGACTTCTTATGGTTTAGGGTCTGGGGCTTAGGGTTTAGGGTGTTCTTACCCCACACAGCCCCATAATAATACGCCCTATAACCCTCGTTATCAAACTTACTAAGCCAAGAGAACTTCAGAGCGTCCAATTCAACCCCAAACCCAAACATCTAACCTTGACCCCATGGAACTTCTCAATAATCATGGGTTCCCCTACTACCCCGTGGTTCTTCTCTTACTGAAGGTTATTTCGGGATGACCAGGCTTAATTAAGGTTAATCAAGGGGGAATTAAGGTTAATTAAGGGGGAACCTAGGGGGGTGGAGTATGGAGGGGATAGTAGGGGAACCCAGGCACTTTCCACAACATGATACTGGGCTCATTTTCTGGATTCCAGGTTTCATGATGCTTGCGGGGCTCAGATACCCAAAACTTGCCCTCCCGCATATGAACATGGAACCTCAAGAGGGCCCTCTGTCTGTCGTCGAAAAGGCGGCCAGACGGGGTTCCGGTTTACCTAAACCCTAAACCCTTAACCCTAGCCTAAATCCTAAGCCCGAAACTCGAAACTCTAAACCCCTGAACCCTAAACCTTCAACCCTAAAACCTTAAAAACTCTAAAAACCTTAAAACCTTAAAAACCCTAAACCCTACAAACCCTACAGGCACCGAAGTGGCTCAGTGGCTGGTCTCAAGTACTCAAAGCAGCACCTGACACTAGCCGCCCGGACGACCCAGACACCTTAAGGGTCCCTAGGGTTTAGGGTTT
>CAJNIZ010020524.1:0-14473 GCA_905231905.1 Symbiodinium pilosum | reverse complement strand
AACCCCTAAACCCCTAAACCCATCCCCAAACTCTGCACGCTAAACCCCGAAATACAGGCAGCCGCGGTGCCCCAACAGGAGCGCGAATCCATCCCGAGGTAGGGACAAGGGCCTCCATATGGGGAGTTCCCGCAAGTAGGGTTTAAGGGTTGAGGGTCTTTCAGGCTTTAGGGTTTCTGGTTTTTGGTACCTCTAAGGATTAGGTGCCATAATATATTCTGTAGCCAGTAGGGGCATAATTTTGAGAACAACCCCTATGTTCGTGTTTCTTCTTTAGGGTTTGGAGTCTGTAGAGCGTTTAGGGTTTAGGGCTTGCATGGTAGTTTCGAAACGCTTGGGCTCCACTATTTTAGAGGGATACCTTCCCTAAGGACGAAAGCATAACTTGTATACCCCTTCCATCTTTTCTTTTTTGGGGGTTTATGTTCACGGTAGAAGCTTCGTGCTTTAGAAGTTTGGATTTCAGGGTGCAGGGCCTGGGAACTGAACCCGCACAACTACGGGCCATTGGGGCGTCGGCCTGGACTCCCGGGGTCAGGGCTATGGGATCAGGATTCTCCGGCAACAACAAAATCAGTAGCGACAACGACGACAACAACAAGTACAACTACCAACTACTGCCACTACTACCATCACCACCACCACGACCACGACGAAACGCAAACCACGACGACCACGACGACGACCATGTTGCGAAAGCGTAAACGGCAAGAAATGCAAAGCGGAAAGACACACAAACAAAAGGAAAAACTCAGGAAGGCTGCTTGGGTGAATTTGACGGACAATTGAGATGAAATGTTGCCGAAAATGCGGTTTCGCACGCATGGACATGAACAAACCCCAAACCCAAATTCGACGCTGAAGCGTTTTCGAGCACGCTAGGCCGATACACTGGTACTACTGCAACTGCCACTGCCACTGCCACTGGCACTGCTACTACTAAGGCGAGTCGCGAGTCGTGCTGCCGCAACTACTGCTACAATTGCGACAGATTTCCCTAAATAGGAGGACCCAGTATATACCTTAGTATACCATAATCCTCATATTATGAACACCCGAAACAGGACCCCTCCCAAAACGGGACCCCTCCCAAAACGGGACCCCTCATTTTGGGAAACCCGCAAATGGCTTTATGCTGTGCTTGAAGGAAACTGGCAAGGGCCTGGCCAATGATGATGGGTTACCCAGTCAAGGTTCCCCTTAATCAGGGTTATTGATTGAGCATACTTACTTGGAGGCCCATGGGACTTAGTAGCTACTTATACTGGGATTCAACCTTCTTTATATTTGATTGGTGTAACCCCTAGAAGCCCATTTAAGGGATTATAAGTAGGGTTATAATCCCAATTATGCGTCGTTACCAAGTTCCATGGGCCTCCAAGTAAGGCTAAGTAAGGATTAGGGAGGGGGAGTATAGGGGTAGTGGGAACCGGTGAGGTGACGTTTATTAACTCCCATCACCTTAAGCCCGAAACCCTAAACCCTAAACAGAAGCCTGCTGCGTGGGACCCTGGATCTCAATCATGTCGAAAGCGTTCTCCTGCTTCCATGCGTCAGGTTGGGGGGTCTAGGGTTTAGGGTTTATGGGTTTTTTGGGGGGTTTAGGGTATAGTGTTGGCAATGATTTCGGCTTCTACAATACGAAAGCTTGGGGCGGCCGGATGTAATTTACACTGACAACAGAGTAAGGGGGGATGGGGAACATCAGTGGCTTGCAAAGACTCCATGGGGCTTTCTGAAAATCCTCTTTTCTGGGAGTCCACCTAATACGGATTCTATTACAATGGGTTGCATATTGGAGTCCCCTCGTTAGCAGAACCCCGACATAGACACGAGCTACAGTCAATATTTCTCACATAATCAACTGACATGGGTCCTCACTAGGGAACTTGCTGGGGACTTTACTGAACTAACAAGGGGCCCTACGTCCACCCTTAATGGTCCCTTGGTAACCCTAATATTCATAGTAGCTCACATAATCCTTATGAACCACGGTATAATGCCAGTTTCCATTTAACTTCCGTTTTCTTGTCCTTTTGATTCTCCAAATTTAGAGGAATATCCCTGAACACGCATGACAGAGGGATCTGATTTGGTCTGGGGATGGCGTTTGGGGGGGGCTTTGGGAGACTACAAAGGTACATTCTCTTGCTCGGGGCTTCTTGAATCTAGCGAAGGGTGACTAAGCCTAAACTTTCCCGAAACCGTAAACCGCCAACCCTAACCGTAAACCCTCAACTCTAAACCCTAAACCCTCTAAACCCTACCTGCTAAAGTTGGCACCCATCAGAGCCCCCTTCAACTCTAAACCCGGAACCCTAGACCGCAAAGCCAACATCCGCAGGCAGGCATATTACGAACGCAGTGAATATGGGGGGACATGGGTAAAAACCTTGCTATAACAGGTGAAAACCTGGCTATAAAGTACAGATAGATGGACATAGGTTAACTCCTGGCTAGAACTATAAGTTGAGGGTTTACTACCTAGCCCAAAATCCCAGAAGACACCAAGGTCTCTGCGCCGCTCTTGCTCTGTCCCACCTTACCCTTAAATCCATCCTGAACCCCCAGACGGTTTGGGTCGATTCCCCTTTAAACACATAGGGTTTCGGGTTTAGGGTCAAGGGCCCCCTGAAGTAGACAGAATATGGAGTATATGGGGTTCCTATTATAATATACCCAAGGCCATATTCTATCTACTTCAGTGGGACTATAAGGTTTGAGGGTTTTCGGTTTAGGGTTTTTGGGTTTACGGCTTGGGGGTTTAGGGGTTAAGGGTTTGGTGGCTTAGGAATTTAGGGTTTCGGGTGGGTTTCGGGTTCAAGTTATAGGTGGGATTTAAGGTTTCGGGCTGTAGAGCATATCTTTAATCCGACTTCCTATAACATTTTACGGGCTGTTAGGGGTAATTCCAACTTACCTGCGGGAGCCGGGGGGTACAGGCTAGTTAGGGTGTACTTGGAGTGTCTGAGGGATTTAATAAGTATACCTATACCCGGCTATATGCCACATAAGCTGTAACTTATGACTGTAGCTCACATGGTACCCTCAGTTTCCTGAACCCTAACCCTACTTACTAACAACTCCCTGGCCCCGGGCTCTCCAGCTGTTGGTTGGGATTTAGGGTTTAGGGTTGAAGTTTAATTGCTGCAAAGCTAGTACTTGGTGTTCAAGGCCACTTTTGGTTTGCAGCGCCTCCTCAAGCCACCGTTTCGGGTTTAGTCGGGGCTTACCCCAAACCCCAAATCTTAAATAGTAGTTTCCATTTTGATTTCCATTATCCGAACATAACCCCAATATACCCTAAACCCCAGGAATTAGCCCCACGCCGCGTTGCTGAGAGCTCATTCCAGTCAACTCCGGAATCTTGTCCAGGATGCGCTGCACGTCGGAGCCCTACCCTAAACACACCCTGAACCCCATAGTCCCCCTTAAGTAGATAGAATATGGGGTATATGGGGATCTTATTATAATATACCCAAAGCCATATTAAGGGGGACTATACACCCTAAACCCTGAACCCCGCTAGGTGGAGCCGGGACACCAAGCGGCGACTGAGGCAGGTTGTAACACCCTGCGCACTCTGCATGTCCAACGGCATGAGGGGTTTGTGGCATCTGGTAATCCGGGTAGTCCTGAAATCCTCCCTAAACCGCCTAGACCCTGGCCGTAAGCCACCAAAATCATATGTATACAAGGCTTATATGTGAGGATAAGATCCCTCGAAAAAAAAATCAAAATCCTAAACCCTCAAAACCTCTAAAGCCCTGGGCATCAGAGACCAAACCTCATTCCTTGATTACTGTCAGAGGACCTGAGCTTTCCGGATAGGGGTCCTTCCACTGACTCCTAAACCCTAAACCCTCAACCCCAAAACCCTGAAATCCAAAACCCCTCAAACCCTAAACTTTAAAATCCTCAAACCCTGAACCCATAGCCAGTAGACCAGCCCCTAACCCCTAAACCCTGTGTACCTGCCTGGAGGCTTAGTTGTCTGCACGCCCATTCCAGCCGACACCACGCGCGCTCAGCCCAGGCCCACTTTGACCTGGTAATGTGGCGATATGCTTCAGGGTTTGGGTTTCAAGGTTTAGAGTATAGGGTTTAGGGTTCAGGGTTCGGGGGATAGGGTTTGGCGTTTAGGGTTGGGGATTTGGCGGATGAGGCTTAGGGGCTTGTCTAAACAGATGGTCCCTTCAGGCACCATAAATTTTAAGGGTACTGAGATGCTAGGGACACAACAAGGCACAACAGTTTTGACCACTACCATATGGGGGTTTCCCAAATAAAAGGGGTACCTTTTTTTGGGGTCCCCATAACAAGGACTAGAATATTTTGGGGTCTATATTGGGGTACCCCTATTTTGGGAAACTACCATATGAGCCATTGTTTAAACTCCTAGTATCCCCCTTAATAACCACTATAGTAATCCCCTATATAATCCCCTATATCTCCCCCCTTTAAGGAGTTTAGACTATAGCTCATATTGGTTTCAGAGATAGGGTTTGCGGTATGGGATTTAGGGGTGAGGATTTGGTGTGGTCACTGTCCAGCGTGGATCTCCTCACAGGACAATGCGAGCACTAGACACACGGTTTAGGGTTTAGGGTTTAGGGTGTAGGGTTTAGGGTTTAGGGTTTAGGGTTTAGGGTTTGGGGTTTAGGGGGCTGATAGTCTCTGTACGGGACCTCGCCTGGAGGACAGAGCCCCTTCTCTAAGGAGTATAAGTTGACCTTCGGTGGTTTAGAGCATAGCATTCACAAGTGCTTGGAAAGTATGTGACACCACAGCTTTATACGGACTGCAGGGAAGTCCACGTGGTCATTATGCTGTTTCCTCCTGACATTTCAGCCTCCCCATTCTGAAAAACTGCCAAGCATGACCATCTCATATTCCCTTTACACTACCCATCAAGGACAAGCTCCATGGTTTCGTCGCCGAGGTTGCTAAATGGTATTTCTCAGAGCTTCACCCCCAAGGAGGGAGCTTCAATCACTACATGATTCTCAAGGGTAGTGTTGGCAATCTCTCTGGCACCATGGTCCCCTTATAGAAACTCCTGAATCCTTAATCGCCAGCATCCCTATAAGAGCTCTATGGGTACTTACGGTGAATACAACAAATCCTGCATGACCATAAGTCAAGGTAGCCATCATCTTCAGAAAAACCGTTAGGGATTCGGGTTTAGGGTTTAGGGCCTTGTCTTCGGATATTCCTTAACCCCGAAGACCGGAAACCCTGAACCCGAAATCCTTAGCCCAAAGCCCGAGACCCTGAAACCAATCAACCCATAAACCCCCTAAACCCTCTAACCCCCTAAAACCTCGGAAACCCTAAACTTCAGACCCTACATTGGGGCCCATGCCCAACCGTTGGCGACTCGTCGCCTCAGAAAACTGGGATAATATCAGTCTTGCGCCCACCTATCAGAGTGCACACTAAAAATTCCTCCATGACCCTAGGTACCTTATACCTTGGGAATAATGGTACTAGAGTATACTAAGGTCATGCTGAGCTTTAATATGAACAGCACAGTATTAGTAGTCCCTTAGCTTTCTCAAGGAGCTCTGAAGGGGAGTTGGAGGTTGGGGGTTCTAGTTTTCAGGCTTAGCGCTTCGGATTTTTGTGGGAGCTTCAGAAAGAAAGGGTTTAGCGATGCCCAACCATCTGCCCCAAGGCAATGCATAGACTCCTTATTATTATGGGGACTCCCAACAAGAAGGGTGTGTACAGGATTCAGGGTTTAGGGCCCCAATTTCCAGACACCCCCTTAGATTCACCCTTATTAAGGGTATAGTGTTGCACACCCTAAGCCCTAAACCCTAGACCCTGGGGGGCTGTTCCAACGTGCGAGCAGTATCCAGGATCTGGCTAAGGCGTAATGTAGGAGCCTTACTACAAAATGAGGATAAAGCTTGGGAGAATACTGTTGTATAAGTATGAGGCATTGTGTACAAGATGAAAGGCAATTGGCATTGCAAAGCATTGCGAAGAGAGTCTTGGTGTAGAAGGTTCTACAGCTACGAAATCCAAAATTGGTAGTTATTGGGCTTCCACATCACGACTTTGGGCTTGAATCCTTGACATCTGAGGTATTTTAGGGTTAGGGTGGGAGGGTATGTGTTTGGATGGTGCTTTAGGGTTTGCAGGTGATCTGTCAGAAATGTGCGGATCCTTCTGGCTGTTGCTCGGAAGACGAGAGCATCTGCATGAGGCTTGCACAGCAATCATACAAAACCCTAAACCCTAATCCCTTCAACCCTAAACCCTAATCCCTTCAACCCTAAACCCTAATCCCTTCAACCCTAAACCCTCATCCCTTAAAACCCGACACCCAAATCCTAATCCCTTAAACCCTAAACCCTGAAGCTAGACCGTGTGTCTGCAAGAATATTGATGGCGCCAAATATAGGGATCCAAGCACCCTGATGTGTTTTAGGGTTGAGGGTTTAGGGATTCGCGTTTACGGTTAGGGTCATACAGGGTTTAGGGTTATACGGGGTTTGACGTAGGGAGTATTGGGGTTCAAAGCTTAGGTGTATTTCCAAACGGGGCGGGGGGTAGGGGGCGGTGTGGGGGTGTTCCTTGAAAACGGACCCTAACATTCTTGAACCCCTGTTGTTTGGGCTGCCATGTTAATCAAACTCTGAACCTTAAGCCCTAAACCCTAAACCCTAAGCCCTAAACCCTAAGCCCTAAACCCTAAACCCTAAACCCCTAAGCCCTAACCCCAAAACCCTAAGCCCTAAACCGAATCGAAACCGCCACAGCCGTTGAGAAAGGATCCCTCCCACTAGATCGGGATTACATAGGAGCTGTGTAGGGCTGAGGTAGGGTTTAGGGTTTAGGGTTTAGGGAGCTGTGTAGGGCTGAGGTAGGGTTTGATAGGGATCCAGAACGGGATTTTGGCCACCGCAACTCGTACAAGGAGCCTACAAGAGCCATTTGGTAGCTATAGGATCCGCATTTTCCGGCTTGCAAACCGAAAATCAACATCAACCCGATGTAATGCCTACACTTCCTCCTAAACTTTAAGCCTGAACGCCTAGCCCCTTGAATCCTAGACCAACCCTCCCAGACCCCTAAACCCCCTAACTCCTATACTCAAATCTGCCGCTGCCGCCCACAACTCTGAACCCTAAAGCCTAAATCTGAAATCCTTTGCAATCCGAAATCCTAAGGCATAAATGCTGAGCCCTAAACTCTAAATCCTAAGGCATAAACATGAACCATAACCAAGGAGCCAGAACCTTGGATGGTGGGACAAAGGATGACGAAGAATCGGCACCGTTCGACCTTTGCTTTCCGGCTGGGGATATACGATCTAAGGGTTTAGGGTTCAGGGTTCAGGGTTTAGGCTTAGGGTTTAGGGTTTAGTGGGTTCGGGCTACAGAATGGAAGCTGCTATGGTATAATAGGTTACATATTGGGGTTATATAGGGAAAATGGAAAAGAAAATGGAAAACACTATATGGTGGTTGAGGGTTCAACGGTTTGGGCTTTAGGCTTTAAGAAGAGTTTAGTTACCCCCAGACTGAGGGAAAATCAAATGGAAAATGAGATAGACCGTGAAATCAAAACTGATGTCATCTAGAGCTTATAGCAACCTACGGCCCGCCGCTGACACTTGTCTGGGGTTTAGGGTTAAGAGGGTTTTAGAGTTGCAGGGTTGCGGGTTGAGGGGTCAGGCTTTAGGGTCCAGTGAGTCAAGGTTTAGGGTTCTGGGATCTAGGGTTTGGGCTTTAGGGTTTGGGCATAACGTCTGGGGTGTGAGGGGCAGGGCACAAGCCCAACAAAAGTGCGCTTGAAAGTTGACTGTAGTGTAATCCACTGAACTACGCAGGTCACGCAGAAGCTTACATAGCACTGCTGCATGACCACTCCATTTGCGTGTATATGCGCGTATATATGCATGTACAGAGTCTCTATCTAATCGGCATACAGCCCCTCCCTACAAAGGCGTTGGAGATCACCAAGCAAGCAAAAACCCTACTCAAACCCCCAAGAAGATGTTAATCATCAGCAGCAGGATGATCCCCCCACTTACCCATCCAAGCAAAAGAACTTCTGACCGACATCCCGGATGCTCAAAGCCCCAAACCCCTAAGAAGGCATACTTCCGGTCCATAGGAGCTAGAGTCTAAACTGGGGTTATATAGGGGATTATAAAGGTGACCATTGTAGGGGTTACTTAGGGGGGTACCAGGAGTTTAGACTACAGCTCATGTTACCAAACCATAAAACCTGCAACCTGCAGCCCTTAACCCTGGCAAGTGGTGGGCTCGGGCTTGTACTTAAGGGACCCACAAAAGAGAAGTGGACCGCACCAAAGAAGGGGCCCAGATTTTTGAGAAACTCTGAATGCCCGAAACCTACAACCGTCTGTCTAATCCCTGTTGGCGGATAGAAGAATAGTCCCCCTTAGCTAGACAGAATATGGGGTGGATGGGGATCTTTTTTTCTACCCGGAAGCCATACTTCAGAAGGACTATAATTGTGAACCACCCCAATCTATTGTGATTCCTCGGGTATTGGGCTTCATGAAGTAGTGCTAGATCTCCTCCATCCACAACCCTTAACCCTGCACCCTAAGCCGTGTGGTGTGGACTGCACAAACCCCAAACCCCTAGACCCAAACCCCTAGACCCTAAACCCCTAAACCCCTAAACCCCTAAACCCCTAAACCCCTAAACCCTCAACACTTAGTCCATGACAACAATCAGCCAGGCCCACACTCTGCATGACCTTTTTTAGGGTCGCTCAGCCCCTATATACACCTGCATATCAAGATGTATCCTTTTCGTCCACATATGCACGCTCTAAAATTTACATCTATATGTGTCTATATACATATATGCATGTGTACATGATGGTTTGTGTGTATACACGATATGTGAATACATTCCTACACCTAGACATATGTGCAAACATATTTCTATCTAATTGTATATAATATATAAATGCATATGTAGACATTCATAAGCCTATGCGTTTATGACCTCCTCCCAAAGCCCCCTAAACCCTAAACCATAGACCATAGACCAAAAAAACGCCAGAAACGCTGAACCCTACTCCCTAAACCCTAAACCCTAAACCTTAAACCATAAACCCCAATGCAATTCAGGGCACGTAGGCAGGAAGGCTCCTGATCGCCTGCTCCCGTTGCCCAGCGCTGCCGGACGCTTGGGGGCAGCAGAGGTAGTCATACCAAAGGAACCTGAGTTTAGGGTTTAGGGTTTAGAGGTTAAGGGCTTAGGGTTTAAGGGTTAGGCTTTAGAGGTTTGAGTTTTGGGTTTGAATGGCTGGTATGTCCATGAGGGCCGGGGATAAGGCTTAGGTTCAGGATTTCGGGCCGCTTGTACCCTCTGTGCAAAGGCAACTTTCGTCTGTGTTGTGCTCTAGGTCCTGCCATATGAGTCTTGAACAAAACGATGGCGATCACTGTCGCTATTTAGAGGCCCTAAACCCTCAAGGGGCTAAACCTCAACTGTGTTTGCCTGACCCATGGACTACGGGTTTAGGGTTTGATTCAGGGTACGTAGGGATTTAGGCGTTGCTCAGCATGATTTTTTATGTGAGCTATAGTCTAAACTCCTAGTATCCCCCTTAATAGCCCCCATAGTAGTTCCCTATATAATCCCCTATATATCCCCTTTAAGGAGTTTAGACTATGGCTCATGTGATCTTTAAGAAGGACCCTTTGAATTCACAAGGGATGCCCACATGCCCTCCCATTTTGGGGAATCCTAAGCCTAAGCTCTAAGGTTTAGGGTTTAGGGTTTAGGGTTTAGGGTTCCCAAAGGTTTAGTGCAACACCCTTTTATAATAAATACACGCAAGGGAAGATTGATGAGTAAACCCTGAACCCTAAACCGTGCGGGCTGGTGGGAATACATTACTAGGGGAGGGGTGGTATTTTTTGTTGGCAGGGTCAGGGTTTGGGGCGAAGGGTTAGGGTTTGGGCTTTCGGGTATATGGGGTGTGGGGTTTAGGAATTACTGTGTTGGGTGTAGGGCTTGGGGAGGGGGTTAGGGTTGGCAGATCA
The DNA here is from genome assembly GCA_905231905.1 of Symbiodinium pilosum. NCBI lineage: Eukaryota > Dinophyceae > Suessiales > Symbiodiniaceae > Symbiodinium > Symbiodinium pilosum. The sequence continues at coordinate 4,428 of CAJNIZ010020524.1, read as the reverse complement.
AGGAACCCAATAGACATAAGCCTCTTTTCAGTAGGACAGTAATCCGAAACAGAACCCTATTCAGGTTTCATGTTGTTTGGGCGGGTTGAACCTTTGAAGCTTCTGAGGATCTTGCAACACATCCTGTAGTCCTGTAGGGCTATCTTGCTGCACGGGTCTGTACCATGATTATTTCACCATGTTGCCACAGCAGATCAACAGCAGCATACATAGACGCATACCTTGTTCAACAATATTGCATACTCTGGTTTGCAGTCTGCTGCAAAGTCAGACAAAGCCATTCGGCTAGAACGAAGTGTGATCTCTCCAATGCCATGGTGAGCCACAAATCCTTGTTCAGCTCTTCCCCGACATTCAGGAATGCATTAGGAGGACCCCCCACCCTGTAATAGTGATATAATAGGAATATAAGAGGACCCTAATATAATCCTTACTATTCCTTATGGTCACTATTACTGGGTGGGGGGTCCACCTAAGGAAGGCGGCATACAGGGCCCACATTTGCATTCCTGCTCTGCCCTGCACATTGCCTCAATGCTTTCATCACAGTACAGCATGAGCTTCTAGCACCTCCCCTGGCTGCTTTCAATATACTAGGGTTTAGGCTTAAGGGTTTGGGGTTTAGGGTTTAGGCTTTAGGGTTTAGGGTTTAGGCTTTAGGGTTTGGGGTAATTTCCATTTCCTTTTCCATTATCTCCAATATAACCCTTATACAGTATAGTATAGTAGTTTCCATTCTATTTTCCATTATCCCCAATATAACCCTTACATGATATAGCAAGGAAGCCCAACCACACGCGGCTGATAATGAAATCGCTCTGTAAGTCCGAGGGCCTAACCTAGAAACCACAAGCCTTGAGCCACTGGTTGTCCCTATATGAACCTCAATAAGGGTCCCGAGATTCCATTCCCTGCGAACCACCTCACGGTAATATCTGCTACCCCCCTTAAGGAACCCCTCTACCCTAAGAAACCGCGGCCCCGCAATCATATTGGATGGAAGTTCCGAAGGGGCCTAAACCCTAAACTAGACCGTGTAGTGGATATTCCGAGAAAACCAAAATTATTGACCTACCCTTGCGGCCCCTCATACTTATATGGGGTGTTTCAATACATTAGGGGGTCTCCTTTTAGGGGTACCTATAACTATGAAAGAGCCATAGGGAACACATGAGGAATGTTTGGGGTTTAGGGGTCCCCCTTTTTAGGGTTTATAGGCATCCTATAGAGATACATCGAGTTTCGGGCCTATGGGACCTCAAGTCAATGTCAAAACATGCACAAGCAAATGGATCAGGCCGACAGAAAGTGAAATGGAAGCAGAGTGTCTTTGGGGGTTTGCATAGAGGTTGTAATGTTGGGGCTTAATTTGTGAGAATGTGGTTGTGGTATCTGGCAATTATTACAGCTTCTACGTTGAGTTACGTACTGGAAACGAAGGTGACAGTTTTAGAGATTTTGAGACAGAGCTACAAACTAGCACTATAGAGCGCAGTTTTGGCCTTAGGGTACCCGAAATCTCAAAGCCCGAGTGCAATGTTTTGAACTCTGAGACCCACGAGGGCACTGACCTCACCGACCTAAACCTGGCGGGAATTTAGGGTTTCTTGGTTTAGGGTTGGGAACCAAACAACCAGAAATCTGATGTTCGAGGGTAAGGGTTAAGGATTTGAGGCTTATGGTTGGGAACCCAACCAACCAGACATAAAATCGTCTCTCCGCAAACTCCTTAAGTAAGCACCCTAATTTGCAAAACGAAGTTGATTGGGAACAACTCTTCCATCTGCGGCTTTTAGTCATTGAAACATTCTCTGGCCAATTAGAATACCTCTAAATCTTGAAGCCATTTTGGGACAACCCTAAACCCAAAATCCTAAACCCGAAGCCCTAGAACCCTAACCTAATCCTAAACCCTAAACCTCTTCTATGTAAACAACATTTGGAGTGAGGTCGGGCGAGGTTGTCTGCTTTCTGCCCAGATTCCGACGTACCCAAAGACTTGTCTAAGCATTCGGACATATAAGGCTTTAGGGTTTAGGGTTTTAGAGTTTATGGTTTGGGTTTGGGGTTTAGGGTTTATATCCAAGCATAGAGTTAGAGGGCATACCCTCGTAAATATTCATACTAACTACCACTGTACAATTACAACCCCAAGCCTACAGGCCTTGAACCCTAAACCCCCAGCTCAACAACCCCAACCCCAAAACCCCTGAACCTTAGACCCTGAGCCCCTAAATCATAAGCCCTATCCCCTAAACCCAAGACCCGAAACCCTCTAGCCCGCTAAACTCCTAAACCCCTATTCCTCAACCCTACAAGCCCAAACCCGAAATTAAGCTTATAGGCCTCATCAAAATGGTCTCCAGTATTCCCATATATCATATGGGCTGTTCTCAAAAATATGGACCCTTTTGGTGATAGAATACATACGGCGCCTAATATTCAGGGATCCAAAATGTTTTGTAACCCATATGAGCCATCGTCTGAACTCCTAGTATCCCCCTTATTAAGCCCTATAATACCCCCCAATATAACCCCTATATAACCCCCTTTAGGGAGTTTAGTTAAACCCCAAACCCTAAATCCTAAACCCTAAACCCAATATAATCCCTTAAATAACGCCCTTTAAGTTTAGTTGAGTAAGCCCTAAACCCTAAACCCTAATTAAACCCAATTTTATCCCTTAAATAACCCCCTTTAAGGAGTTTAGTTGAGCCCTAAACCCTAAACCCTAAACTCTATATAGTCCCCTATATCACCTATTGTATTCCTAAGCTTCTCCTCCCAAGCCCAGCCGCAGAGGCTTCGCCCGGAGCTCTGGACTCGCGTCCCGGCGGCCGCCGCCGAGGAACTCAAGGCCCAGGCTTGGGCGAAGATCCGAGGTGCCCGCGAGCAGATTCTTCCTTGGTGTTTAGGGATTAGGGCCTATTAGGGCTTAAGGGAGCAGATTCTTCCTTGAGGTTTTGGGGATTAGGGTTTAAGGTTTAGGATTCAGGGTTTAGGGCTTAGGGTTTAAGGATTAGGGTTAAGGGCTTAAGATTTAGAGAATAAGTTTTGCGTTTAGGGTTTAGGGCTTAGGGTGTAGGGTTTGAGGTTTAACGGTTCGAGGTTTAAAGTTGAGGGACTAGGATTTAAGGATTCGTTTTGAGGGATTAGGGCTCCAGGATTCGGAGTTTCCTCCCTGTAAAACTGCTGTAGGGATTTGTGGGGTTCAGTGGTCGGGGTTTGAGGCTTGGTGGTTTTGATTTTTTAGCTTCAGGTTTTGGGTTTTTGGGTTCAGCAAACTCTTCCTCGGGTTCGGGGGATTTGCTGGGTTCTGTATTGGCTTCTTTGGTCCCTCTAACTGAGTTGTAAACGTTTATGGGGTACAGCGCTTGGGGTTTCGGATTCTTTGGGTGCCGGTATAGGGGCCCTTTTCCAACAAGTCCAACTCCTCAATTTACGCCATGTTGGGGCTGTCCTCTACATGGAACTCCATTTGGGGTGAGGTTGCGTGAGGTCGCTACAACTTGCCCAGTATAGTTGAGCTTAGGGTTTGGAGGCAAGGGTTGGGTTTAAGGATTTGAGGTTTGCCGTTTAGGGTTTAGCAGATTCTTCCTTGGAATCTTGGGGGATTTAGCAGGTAAGATCGTGTTTGCTGGGTCCCTTTGCTTAGGTTGTAGGGATTTATGGGTTTGGGATTTTTTTTGTCTAGGGCTTGGCAACCCTAAGCCCCAAACCAGAAACCCCCAAACTCGACACACTAAACTCTAAACCCCAAAAACCCAAAATCCTGAACCCTGAACCCTAAATCCTAAACCCTAAGCCCTAAACCCCTAAATCCTAATCCCTAAGCCCTAAACCCCTAAAGCCCAAAACTCTAAATCCTGAACTTTACATTTGGAGTTTAGGCTGTTGCGTCTAGGGTTATAGTCCCCCTTAAGTAGATCGAATATGGCTTTGGGTATATTACAATAAGTTGCCAATACACCCCATATTCTATCTACTTAAGGGGGACTATAAGCCCTAAACCCTAAACCCTACACCCTAAATCCTATATAAACCCTACACCCTAGACCCTAAATCCTATATACCTCACATTTTATCTACTTAAGGGGGACTATAGTTTGGGGCTGTGGGCTTCCCGCATCTGCCCCACTCTACCAGTGAGACACGATGTAACGCCAAAGCCCGCCAAAACTGAAATAGTTTGGGGTTGAGGGTTTAGGGATTATAGGGTTTAGGGATTATCCCTAAACCCTAAACCCTAAACCCCTAAACCCTAAACCCTAAACCCCTAAACCCTAAACCCTTTAGGGGCTAGGGTTTTCGAGTTTAGGGTTAAAGGCGTAGGGTTTGGACTCTTTCACCTTTCGCGAGGCGAGCTTTGAAGCCGAGAATTCCTAAAATCAGCACCTCTCAGACAACATTAGGGTTTAGGGGTTTAGG
>CAJNIZ010020513.1:54163-76853 GCA_905231905.1 Symbiodinium pilosum | reverse complement strand
GAAAAGAAAATGGAAGTTACTATAGAATATTGGGATCATATAGGGATAATGGAAAAGAAAATGGAAACTACTATACACCAACAATATCTGCACAATGCATCCGATTTGTGAATTTGATTAGGGCTACCCAGCTTGAGTGGTGTGTTTGCTGGTTGAACCAGGAAACATTACATCAGTTTTTGGAAAAGGTATACTCCGAAGGCGGGTTTTGTCTTACCAGATAGAGAGGGAGATCCCATTTACAGCCCCATTCAGCAATCCCCGGAAGGAAAGAGCATCCCCCCAAAGTGTATTCTTAGCTGCTTTTTTTGAATGCTCCTAACTCAAGCCTGGGGCTCCAGGTGACAAATGATAAATCTGGGGTTTAAAGTCTATCAACACTAGCTAGAGTGGGCCATCCATGAACATTGCCTAGATTGGGCCCTGAGGTCTATACATATTACCTACATTAAGGTCTATAAACGTTACCTACATTGGGGCCTGAAGTCTAAAAACAATCCCTAGATGGGGCCCTAAAGTCCATAAATACATCTAATCTATGTTCGGGCCTAAAATCTATAAGAGTTTACCTCCTAAACCCTAAACCCCTAAACCCTAAACCCTGCACCCCTAAATCCCTAAACCTACATTGGGCTATTTGGCGCCTTGCTTTGTGATGTAGAGTCGAGGTGCTGGGCTCAGCTCGGGAAGCAAAGGTTCTCCGGCACCTGACGCAAGGGGCGCACATGGGGGAGCTAGGAACTGCAGCTGCTTCCGAATTATAGGCCCAACAAGTCCGCCAAGTAGGGTTCGAATTGCTTCAAACCCGCCCCTCCAAGCACAGGTAATGAAACAGAGGGGTTCAGATATGGCTGACAAAGCAGCATTGTTTCCTTCTGGTCCCCTCTAACTCTATGGCTCCTTCTCTTGGGGAAGCCCAAAAGGCCACCATTTGTGGGGCTTCGTATGGTAGATTCCTATTGGGTCCCCCAAACAAAGACCAAAACGGTAATTATAACGGAAGCCCAGGGGAGCAGGCCTTTCAGAGGGCATTTTTCGTGCTTGAACAATGTCAGAAAACAATCTTCTTGTCAAATACTACAATGACAACTCACAAAGAGGATAGAATCTTGCCGTATGTTGGGAACTATAATAACTCCCCAATCTAGCATGCTATCCCTTTTCGGATTCAGGGTTTAGGTCTTCATACCTGCTTTGGAACCCTGTTAACAATGGTCTTAGCTGTTCATTGGGAGTTTTGGCAAGCACAAAATGCAAAGCTGCTTTGCAAGACAGCCTTATAAGGACAAGGGTTTCACCAGTTCTGACCAAAAGAAGATTGTCCACAAGACGCCTACAGCTGTATCCTAGTCATGGATTGACGACTTCGTACGCAACACCAAAAGCCCCAAACCTCAATAAGCAAACCTCCATTCCGGAACAAAAAACCACACATAACCTAGCTGGTAGCCCGGAAGGAATACCACAATCCATGTCCCTTTTACCCTGAGGATTCGCACGCCCCAAGGAAGTATTAACCTGCAATACCTGACCTATCACCATTAAATGCCAAGTGCGGGTGGGTTCAAGTATGGGATACATGAAACCCTCAGATTCACTTTGAAGCTTAACACCTGGAACTCTCGACATATGCAACACTAGGATCTACAGCGAACTCCTAGAAACTCAAACTCAATATTGAGACCATCAACCCCTCAAAAACATGTCAAAGAGCTTAAGAACCCACTTGCAGGCTCATGTGAATGAACAGGTCTTAGTTCGCATAGCTATAAGCAGAACTGGTTAGATACCTCCCCTTGTAGCTAGTTTCCCTACTCCTTAGGCTTCACAAACTCCCCAACCACCGAGCCTTCGCTTACTACACCGAATCCCAGGTGAGGTTGGGGTCAGAATCCCATCCGCTAATTGTGACCACCAGGGACCAAGGTAATCATGTTAGGGTTTAGGGCTTAGGGCTTATTAAGGTTTAGGGTTTTACGGCAAAACTTGCTTGGAGACCACCACCACTACTAGGTGGGGGCTAACTCAAGGCTTCAAGCTCAAGGCTCTTTTTTGTCGTGAGAGCTTCTCAGTCCGCTTCTTGCCAACAATCTCCGAATCGCTTAGGCGAAATGGGTGGCGTTCTGGGGCTTCGGGGTGGAGAAGCTCGTCGATGTAAGGCAGGCTTCCGGATTGCTGGGATGCGACTAAGCTCGCCTATGATGTAATTACTGACCTGAAGAAACCCCAAGCTTATTGCATGACCGAACCGTACACCCAACCCCTGTGTCGCTGTTGCAACTGCTCAAACCGATTCTAGCAGGAGCTTCCGAGGCCTGGTATCTATCTGTGGGTTCTTCCAACTTCCTGGCACTCCTTTGTGGATCCTATCAGTTATCAGCCCTAGAAGCCCTAAGCCCTAGTCTAGCACCCTAAAACCCTCCATCATTAAGCCCGAGCTCATGATTTAGAGAAACCTACCAGGCCTAGGGCAGATACAGAGAACTACCTAGGGACCTAGGGCTGTGAGCCTGAGGGCGTGCAACATCTTACATGGGAGATACCTCATGATGTAAGGCAAAGTACCCTAAACCCAAAACCCTAAACCCCCCAAACCCTAAACATGGAAGGTTGCCTTTGTCAAAATGTAGGGCTCCGGCAGGAGGTAAGACATTGGGCTCTGCTCATCATCTACTTGCCCATTGGGTACAAGATTGCCTATTCACAAACCACAGCGGTTGCACAAGTGCCTAGTTAGCTGGGAGGGCTGAGGTTTGTAGAGTTTGGGAATGCTATTCTGCATAGGGTAGGTTCACGGGTGTCCTGAAACAGGATAGATGCCCTAAACAAGTCTTCATTGAGGGGGAGTATAGGGGAACCAGAATGTCAAGATCTTAGAGAGTTTTACCTACTTTGGGGCCCCATAGGATCTACTGCAGGCGCAGTCGAAAGCCTTTTGAAATTAAACAAGCCCATGAACCCTAAGCAGTGCAAGTATACTCTGAACCCTTATCCTACTTGTTCGGGCAACTACATTACCTGACTGGACAGCCGACTCAGCTACGATCCATATTCAGCAGGTCTACGCCTGCAAGGCATGGACTGGGGCTTGAGGTTTCGGGTTTTTGGGTTTTTGGGATTTTGGTTCGAGGGCTTGGGGTGGCATAAAAGGGGTTAGAGGAAGTACGCAGAGGGATCTAGATGGCAGCTAGGCTTAAGATGTAGGATATGTTGTTTCTATATATATATATACATATTTATACTTACGAGTATGTGTAGGGTTGGAGGCCGCGGGAAATTGCCGATTGATCTCTATACAAGCCTTCATGCGCTTCTTGCATCAAAGTGCCACTCAAAACTGGCGGATCCAAGAAAGTTGGATCTTAGCACGCAAGCTCTTCTCGACCAGGGGAAACTGCCCTAAGATGGCTTTGGTCCAAACCATTGGGAGAAGATCATGCAGGAAAGTAGAACACAAGCAGCAGTAGGAGAAAGACAAGAAGTAAAACCCTAAACCTCAAATCCAAAACAGGCAGCCAGGAACAGCAGAAGCAGCAGCTTGGGGGCAAGTTGTGGTGATCCGTATTTCCACAGCCCATGTGCTGGAATAAGCAATACTGTCAAGAAAAACAATTTGGAGTTTAGGGTTTTTACCCTCTTTCTGCTAGAGCACCATACTTTTGCGGGTTCTTTCGGGAGGTGTAAGGATTCTCAAAAAGCAGGGCTGTGAAGGACCCTGGGGGGTTCATGGAGCTGACAGGGAGGTTTCCCTTTACCCTAAACTGTGTCCCAGGATTCTGTAGGAACCATTTGGCAGTTCCCAAAACTTCGTTACCCGAAATTTTCTACCACACTGTTTTCTGGAATGGCCCGTAACTTCCGGTTCCCAAACCAGGGAGACACAAGTAAAGAGGCTCAAGCCATGATGGGATACCAAGTGCAAGGACCCGCACTATACCAATTACAGCGAAATTCTGTGCAAGTCCCGGCTACTGGACACTGGTAGAATCCCAACGTCTCCCTGCTTCACGTTATGCCACCTTTGGCCAAGAAATTTCTAAGCTAACACCAGCTATACGACACTGAGCCTGAAGTTGTGAATCCTCACTCCCTCAATTGCCATGTATTCTTCTTCGCACGACTCGATTCGGAAGACCGGATTTGGTCTAAGGTGGCCACGGCTAGAAATCCAAGTATCCGTATGGAAGCGACTTGCACGTGTCCCAGCCCTGTCCTACAATTATGAGCTGCCTTAAGCCCCCTACTGGCAAACCCCGGGCCTGAAGCCAAAGCCCTAAGCACTAAACCCTACCCAAGGGCTCCAATGTAGTTCCTTTTTGGGTTTGTTGTGGTCTTGGGATGTTTTGGGTAAGGGATAATAATATACTACCCAAAAAGGAACTAAGTAGGAGGATCTGGGTAAACCCACAATCCTGAACCCAAAGCCCCTCGCTGCCTAGGCAGGCGACGACGATTAGTCCAGCATCTACACCAGGACCCACCCTGTGCAATAAGGGATCGCGGGGTCCAAGGGATTGGGGTCTCGGGGCTTCTATGCTCCGTTTAAGGGCTTGTACTTAGGGGCATTTTGAATGTATAGGTTGGGTGGGGATTGCTTTTTTTCTAAAACCTCTGCGTCGTTCAATCATGTCAGTTGAAATTTGCAGCCCGTAAAAGAATCAAAGGATTCAAAGCTGTACTGTTAGAGGTTGCGCGCTTTTGGGCATGCCCTTCTCCTCCAGGCTTGTTGTAATCTAGGTTTCTGGGCCCTGAAGGTCGCACCCTGATTACGGAGAACAAAAACCACTTGTCTCCTGAACTGTCTCAAAGACATGTCGCTACCCGTAATTCTGCTAACCTGCATTTGCGCAGCGTGAGCCGACGATTTGCTAGGTGCAACTCCCTGAATGGTACGAGATTTATCCATGCCTAGTTAGGAATGGGGGAATGGAGCGTGCAGTCTCAACCTTTGTAACCCATTGCGCGTTTGACATTCCCAACTAAGATGCGCAAGATCAATAACTAATAAAATTGCAGTTAGGAGACCGCAGACTCTCATGTTCTAGCATGAACAGCTAGAGCTAGATCCCATTTCCCTACTAACGGGCTTCCCCTGGTGGGCTCATCGCCAGGTGAAGGGGCCCGGAGCGCAAGGAAGTCAGAAGGGCTTCCTTGCCTGATTAATGCAAGCAGGCATGTTCTTCGATCACTACCTAGATCTCGAATTTGTTGAGGGTGGCTCCATGTTCCGCCATGCTGCAGTTTTGCCTGCGCGCTGTTAACAGCAGGATTCGCCTCGTCCCAATTCCTCAACTTTTGCTTCGAAGCACTCTACTCGACTTCTCTATGCGTCGAGCTAATTCCTGTTCGGATATTCCTATCATCGGCGCTCAGACTTTGAGCCTAATCATGTTGGGTGCCCAATGCTGGTACAATACTTCAACAAGACCTAGGCTACAATTACTGGTCCCAATTAACTTTCAAGGGGATATACGGGATAGAGAAGGGATAGATGGGGATATATAGGGGGTATACAGGGGTCAGATAAGGATACGTAGGCGCAGGGACATGTAGGGCTTAAGGTTTCCAAAAATGACAGGTCTGAATCCTCATCCCCTAAGCCCTGACCTTGAAAATAAGGGCCAGCCTCCCCCTAAACCCTGAAACCCTCAACTGTGAGAGTATAAACGTGGAACCAGAGCTCGACCACGTGGAAAGCCTAAACATCAGCCTGCACATCGCGAACAAAATACTCAACGGCTCCAAAAATGTTAGCCCCAAACGCAGAAAACTACGGTATACGCACACGCTCCTGAAACCCTAAGCCTTGAACACCCTAACCCTGAGTGCTGTCGCGGCCTGACTTTCTGTTGGCTTGGTCCTTAGCCAGCTGCACGGTTTGGGCTTTTGGCATTTGGGGGTTTGGGGATTTGCGGCTTAGGGGTTGGCTGGTTGGAGCTTCTTTGGTTTAAGGATTTAAGGGCTCTGACATTTATGGATGAAGGGCGCCATCAGAGGAATCCATGCATGCAGTTCCTTTTTTGCATTATAGTCGTCTGGTATGAGGTCATAGTATACTGCCCGAAAGGGAACTAGGCATGAGACCTATAATGGGGTCCAGGGTTTCGGGTAGGTTGGAGGGCTTCTAGTTTTGGGCTTTGGGTTTAAGGTTCTGGGTTCACATACGGGGGGGTTTAGGATCAAAGCACTAATTATTGGGGCACCTCGTCTTTTGGTCCCTATCTATCCCTACATCTCTGAATACAGCCCGTGTATATACCTTTATGTAATCCCTATATAACCGCATATACCCTCTAGATAAACACCATATCTCCCTTTGTAAGCCTTAGAATCCTCATCTGGCCCCTGACGCCTAAAAACTAAACGGTAAACTCAGAGTTTTTAACTCTAGGGTTTAGGGTTTAGGGCCCCCATCCCCTTTTTATTCGCCACAGCAAAGCACAAATCTCTCGACGCCAATCCCTAAATACTCGGCCCGCAAACGCTAGCCGCTAGTCCCCTAAACTCTCATCCTCTGACGCCAAACCCTGAATGGGAAACCCCAAATCCTCAACCCAACCCTAAGCACATCCTTACCTGATACGCAAAAAAGGCTAAACCAACTGCCCAAACCCCAGAGTCGAAAAGACAATGCTTGTGCATGTCTTTGGCGCTTAGGTAGTCCGAAGCCCTAAGCTGCCCTAAGCCCTAAGCCCTGAACCCTATATAACCCTATATGACCCCATTGCAGTAATTCTCGTTTTCTACTCGGGTATCCCCATATGATCCTGATGTTACCCAAATGAGTACTAAACCCTAAGCCCTCAGTCCCAATATATCCCCTATTAAAATACGGTAGTTTCCATTTATTGTCCATTCTCCCAACATAAGCCCTAAACCCTAAGTTCGACTTCCCGCCGAGCATCCCGTTGTTGCGGGTTCGCAGAGAGCCATGAGCCGGGTGTCCTCGTCGACGACCTGGTTCTTTCGGGTTGGTTTAGGGCTCGGGCTTTGGGGTTTATAGGGTTTAGGGCTTATAGGGTTCATAGGGCTTAGGGTTACAGGGTTTAAGGCTATAGGGTTTAGGGCTTTGGGTTTATAGGGCTTAGGGTCATGGGGCTTAGGGTTTTCTAGGGTTTAGGGTCGAGGGCTCTATAGGGTTTCGGGTAAAGTCAGTCAACCAGGGATGCTAGGCATTCCTTGAGGATTAGAAAGGGAGAGGGGCGGGTCATAACTAGAGGGGCCCCATATAGACCCCAATATACTATAAACATTTAGTAGCCCCCAAAAATGGAAGGACCCCATGTAGACCCCAATATGCTGTAGCCTTTTTCTCAGTGGTACACCCCACAATTTAGGGCCCCCATGTAGACTGTAGCCCATGATGGGTACACCCACAGAGGTGAGAGGTTCAGAGCTCAGGCTTCATAGCTGTTCAATGGTTTCGTCCAAATCAGTGTGCTCCTACAGTGGTAGGTCTTCATGATGGTCGAGTGGTTTCGCTTCGGAAAAAACTGCAAGAGCCTTGCACGCGATTTTAGGTTATTTTAGAATCCTTTAGTTTTCGGGCAAGTCGGTCAAGGTTTTGGAGTTTGCAAGTCAGGGTTGGTCGTCAAGGGATCTCTTTCCTGAAGCTTAAATGAAGGGAATAAGGAGAAGAATGGATACCGACATGTTGGGTGTTGGGCACCATTTTCGACTCTAACTACACTGAATTGATAGTGCCTGAAACCTGGGAGATACAGCATTGGAAGACATATCGGGCAGCGGCAGGGAGGTATTTGCTGCGAGGGGCCCTCTGAGGACGCCTCGCCCAAGCGAACCTTAGAAGCCCCGAGATTTGGAAATGCCGGCTCCGAAAGAAGAAGTGGGCAAGTTGTCCTGTACCAAGAAAAACGCTAAGATCCTTTCAGGTTCAAGCCAAGGCTTCGGAACCTGGTCCAAACACACACCATGTTTTTTGAGCCTCTTGCGGTGTTAAAGATGCTGGGTGCCTCCTGGCATGTTCCACTGCACCGATGCCTGTTTAACATGTTGAGACCACCCCAGTTCAGCTGATTCCACACAAAAGCGTGAACCCCAAACACTCACCTGTCAAGTATGAGCCAAACCCCAAACACCAATGTCGACCAGAAGACTCTCCAACTGTACGTGCATGTTGTGGAAGCCAGGGCTCGGGCATTCAAACGATCCCCAGAGCCTGCTCGTTAGCACGGTGCTTGTCTTGGTTCTTATAATATTATCAAGTTGTTTCAAACATGATGTCGTAAAATTATCCGACACCATTTTGCGTGACATCCGTCTCAAGCTTCCCGACGTACATCTTCAGTGGTTTGCAGGGTTAAGGTTGCATGTCGCGAGGTTAGATTCTGGATACTCTGGCTGCGGAGGAAATTGTAGATTATCTCCGCAGAATGACTGAGGGCTGCTTTGCAAGGGAAATATGGGTAGGGTTCAGGAAGCGGAAGCAGGTATGCAAATGCAACGCGACTTGCCCAACCTCCAATGCCACGCACGGAGTTATGAATGACATCAAACAGCTAGGTAGGCCGGGTTTTGGTTACGGCAGCCACCGAAGAAAGGACCCTAGGACAATCACACAACTGCTATAGAGTCCTTATTTTAAAGGGGGCCATCCTCTCACTCTCATGAATTTCCAGATAAATTACGCTCCCTCCTCGTATACCCAAAGGTTTAACACAATCTCCTGCTATACAAACTCTCATGATGCTTCCAAGAAACAAATCAAGGATCTGTAAAGTCTAAATCCTTAAGCTTTTGACGTGGCCCAGGCCGCCCAACATGCTTTGACAAGGCATGTACGATGATTATTTGGGTCTGCCACTGTAGGCCAGAGTTCTCAGATGGGTTGAAACATGCCAAGATGTCAATAAACCTCCTTACAAGTTTTACAATTCCTATCAAACCTAGGTGGTATAGAGATGGACACACTTCGTATGACAAGGTCCTTCCGCCTTGAGAGGAAAGTCTTGTTAGTCCAACTTCTGCATTTTTCTCTGTGGTTCAAAGTTGAGGGTAGTGCACCACCACAAACACGCATAGGAAATTTGAACGTGGCCCTACACGGAGAGCAGTTCGAGAAAGTAAAGTCTTTCGGCCCATTATGTCTTTGACTGGTCTCCAGAAATCGTGATTTTTACTCTCCCCGATTTCCTAAACAACCTTGCATACACAGGCAAACCATTTGCCTCAATAATTCTAACCCTCAACCCCAAATTCTAAATAAAACCTATGGGCGGAGGCCGGCTCGGTGATTTAGGGTTTGGGGTTAAGTTCCCATCCCTCCATCCCAGCTCTGAAGTTCTGATTTCTGGTGGGTTTAGGGGTCTAGCGGTTTTGGGTCTAGGGTTTGATCTATTTGGGATTCAGGGTAGACGATCAGCCCCGAACCCAAAGCCCAAACCCTTAACCATGTCACCATAAGCCACAGTCACACAGCCAAAAACTTAAAACTCCACCTACTGGGCACTTAATATGAGGCAGTTGATGCACTTCCAAGAATTGCCATTATGGAGCCCGCAACATTCCAAAATAATTACCCCAAAGAACCTTTGGATCATATCTCATATACACTACACCCAAAACCCCTTATCCAACCCTACCTTATTACAGGTTGTCCTCCTTTGGCACTTTCAGGCCTAGGGTTTAGGAGTCCAGGTATCTGAGCAGTACATGCTTTGGGCCCACATGAGCTCCACTGTTGACATATTGAGGCCTAAGTTTAGTCTGTTCTGCTTGGGCCCTGGGACTTGTAGGGCAACTACAACCTGGAGTATTTCAACCTGTTCAACACATGTGCCCGCAAGAACCTAATCCGTCAAGCATCTTCAAACACTGCCGCCAAGCCTTTTTGCAGCGAAACGGTGCGCGTGCCGGCTGTCACCTGACATAGACTCTGATACCTCACCCTCATGTTCACTTCACATTTGACATTAAGAACTGCCTCTACATTTATAAAATCCCCGGCCCGGAACACAATTAAATTAACCCCCACGTCATAATCTCCCCCAAACGCGTAATTTTTGTGGGGACAAGGTTTTAATCAGACTTCAATGTAATTCTAATAGGCTTTCAAACGTACATTTCTGGCATTATTTTTCCGGGGGTCTCCGGGGACGGAGATAGATCAATCGAGGGAGAGGGGGGATTTATTAATGCGAAGCGAACATTAGCCCTCAATGACAAGATTTCAGCCGATGGAAGACTCGCGCGCTCACTTCTCTCCCCCTCTGCTTTCTCGCTTCCCTTGACCCAACCAGGTTTGGAATTTTCCTACCCAACCCAGCTTTCCCAACCATCCGGCCCCAAACCCATGGGGTTGGAAACCGAAAAGGTCCACAACCCACATTTCTCAGATACCCCTTTTTTGCCAATAAACCCGGGGTTCATAGGGAAACACCCATCGCGAAGGGTTTTCCGACAGCCGAAATCTCATCGACCGCGTCAAGTTTGACTTGGCTTAGAAGTTTCGGAGGGGGTAATTACGTTCAACGACGTGAACCCCAGGGTGTTTACAGCGTCTTCTTCTTCAGATTTTGGCAAGCGAGGGGCGCATAAAAAAGTAGACGTTGGCGCGATGCTTCGCGCGTCCCACTTTTTGTAAAACTCCTGAAGAGCTTCTTCCCAGACCCAAAGCCCTGATTGCCTGAAGCAGTTCTGCCTAGCTCGAAATTCTAAGCCCTTACGAAACTTATCCCTAACATCTCTAAAGCTTTAGCCGCTGATCAGTAGAAGCGCCCTCAATTCAAATTTTGGGGCAGCGGTCCGGATCTTCGGCTGTACAGGGCTCCTCGAAGCCTCCCAGAGCTGGATTTGGCAATCCCCGCGGGGAAAGGGGGGTTCAGGGTTTCAGGTTGGGGGTGAGGTTTAAGGTAAAAAGTGCAAGGTGTAGGCGTTCGGATGTGGTTTTAATCTTTGGAGTCAAGGGGTTCATTTTCCAATCTATGTGACGTGGAGCCCTGTTTTGCTTCCGGACACAAAAGGACAGTATTGTGTATACTGCATTGGAGCGCGATGTTAGTCTAGCGGACGGTAGGGTTCGAGGTTTGGCTTCTTGTCAATTCAATAGCTGCGCACTCTGCTGTTGAGCTATCTGTAGCGGATGTTGATTCTGGCAAGCAAAACTTTTGTGGCGATTAGTGGGGAATAAGAGAATGTAATCCTACATAATCCTTGTATACATATATATATATAAACGTACTCCTTTATTCCCTCCTGATCCTAAAGCCTGCTAAACCCCATACAGAAATATATATGGGTGGTTGTCAAAATTGTGGTCCCTTTTTGGGTACCCTAAATATTAGGGGCCGTATTATAGTAGGGATCCAAAAAGGGACCAGAATTTTGACAACCACCCATATATATATGTATGTATATATACACACACGTATACTTTCCTCCCTACAAACCCCCAGTAAGAAACTGTTTTAATGTTCTCAAGGAAGCCTTGGAGCTTGCACATGGCCAAAAGGGCAGTTTACTCCGAGCAACGAGGGGTAACCACCAAAATGCCACAATAAGCCGAAGGAGATTTGCCGGGCTTGAACCTCGAACCCTAGTTCTAAACCTAAACAGATCCCTGAACCCGAAACCCTAGGCCTAAGCACAACAGCCAAACTCTCAATCCACAACAGGGGTGTAGAGCTGGCAGACGCGCACAGTTACTGTACAGTAGTGGGGAAGAATGGAGTATATATGGGCATTAGGAATTAGGGTTTAGGTTCAGAAGGCAATAGGGTAATTATATATGTATATATGTATAGATTTTTTGAGGATTGTATTCCCTTTTCCCCCCTCACCCCTAACCACCAGTAAGCACAGTTTAGGGACAGGATTGCCAAGGGGGTCGAAGCGAAAAACCCATATCTTGGATGGCAATGCTTGCAACCCAATACCATGGCCAGTGTGATTAAGCGTCTCTTGAGTTCTGAAATTCCTTCTAAATTCCTTCTCCAGTGGAAAAGTTTTCAGTAGTTTTACTCGCCCCTTGGTACCCTCCGCCAAACATCATGGAAACCTGGAAGAGGCCCTATGCAAGACTTCTGTGCGTTCCATAGGGGGCTATAGTTACAGCGGCCATGAAATGGTGTGAACTGTTATTCTGGGGAGGGTAAGAATCCTTTTCAAGCCATTACGCCCAACCACCCCTCGCCGACCCCAGCCTAGCACGGAAACGTTGGCCGCAAGCGCGACGCTGCAAATTGGCTCGTCATCCGCTATAAGAATTTCCTCAAGTTTGGTTTGGAAGTCAAAGTTCGGGTTTTTGGGTGCCACAGTTTAGGACTTCCGCTTGGTGGATTCCGTCTACCTGCTACATCTTCTATACGAGATTTATGAAGTCTGCGCACAGGTACTCGTGAGCTTTCCTACGGCGCACTGCATGCAGTTTTACTGGGTTGCTGTTAAGGAGCTTAAATTAAGTTACTATATTGGGGAAACCCTATTGTTTACTATATATACCCATTATGGTAACTTAATTTAAGTTCCTTAACAGCAACCCAGTTTACTGAGAGCGAGTACTTGGAGGGTGACTTACCTCACCAAGGTTTGGTCTCTCGTGATTCCATTGACGCCGTCTTGGTCCGGTTGGTATCGGGAGTCCCTATAACAAGGGCTATAGCATACAGGGTGTATAGGGTGTATATTGGGGCCCCCTACTTTCGGAAGCCCCCCCCCCCATATTGTGCAAGAGCAATTGCTGTGGAAGTGTGCGAACCCGCAGCAGGTAGTCTACAAGGGGAGCAGCAGAACTGGGGTACCCTTTTTGGGATGCCTATCAAGTCCCAACAAATTCCTGGACTAGGGGGCTCAAGTGCATGAGCTCAAAAACTGTGGTGTCTCAAAACTCAAAACCGATGCATCCCCATCTTGGGGGTCCCTTTCTTGGATGGAGGAAATCTTGCCCCACGCAAGACCCTCAAAAACGATGTAATACATAAGGTATTAGGCACACAGGGTGGTGCAAGCTTTTTATCCATCACTAAGGTCAGGGTTTAGCGTTCAAAAACATACTCGTGTTGGGATTGCAAAAGGACAGCCCGCCTATACATGTGAAAAGCACTGCGATGGAAATCCCCAGGTTCCTACATCTAAGCATATGCGAGTATAATGAAGACTGTATTTCTGCCTGAATTTCAGCACTCCAAAAATCAGCCCAAATAGTCAGACTCTATACTCTTTGCAGGTTCCCTGCACTTCCCCAAAAAAACATAGAAACCCACATAAAGACCCTTTGATAGAAGCAGGCACCTTTACAAGGCTCCTCTTGGGGCTCCATGTCTGCTAGCGTTGAAAGCCGAGGTGCGACAGGGCCATCACACCTTTTGTCAAGCATTGGGGTTTAGGGCTTAGGGTTTAGGGTTTAGGGGTTTAGGGGTTACCCACTCCCCCCACCCCCCCCTTACGTTCCCCTTCAGTTGCTGGGAGGCACTGTTGGGGGGGGAGCTTCGTGTTTGAAACCCTAAACCCTGAACCCTGAACGCTAAACCCTAAGCGGGATTTGCTTTTAAAGCCCCAGCCCCAAGCCCTATATTCGTAAAGCGCTTCGCCTCAGAGTCCCAACCCGGTAAGCCGGATTTAGGCTTTAGGATGTAGGATTTTAGGCTTAAGGATCTAGGGCTTAGGATTCAAGGTTCGGGGATTTAGGGTTTGGATGCAGCGTTCAGGGGTTAGGGCAGGGGTTAGGGTTTCAAAACAAATCTCCATTGTGAAAGCGGTGCTAGTCTGGCGGCTACGAGGGCCATCTTGTGTTGAGATCTGGAGGACTTCTCAACCCTAAGTCCAAGCCCTAAACCGCAACCCTCGTGGGATTGTAAGCCTGGGGCTGAGGCTTGGGATTTGTGTGCCAGGTACCTTATGCATCTTAGTCCAGGTCTATATCTCACATGGCAGAGGGATGCCCACATACAGGAAGCCCGAAGAATTTGCAATCCACAGAAGCTTCCAGGGGATTTGGAGACCGCACGGTCTCCCCTCAAATACCCTTCCGAGGTCAGCGTTTGAGGTGAAGCAACATGGAATGGCTCTTGGACAATTGCATGATGTTGGGTCCTTTAAGGCTCAACGGCATTTGGAAACCAACTTCCCATTTTACTTTCCAATCTCTTGTCCATTTGATTCTCCATGATTGGGGGCAGTGTCCCTTAACCCTAAATAATGTGGGCTACAGAGAGTTTGGGAATGCATCATCACAAGTTTAAGGCTTGATGCTGACAATCCTTTTAGGTGGTTTCCCTGGAGTTCTATGTCTAGGGTCTAGGGTTTAGGACCTAGGGTTTAGGGTACCTGATATCTATACGTCTATAAATAATACTTACTTCGGGCTGCTGGGATCCCCAAAGTCATGCAAGATGCCATCCTATCCGAAAACCCAAGCCCTGGGTGTCAACCAGGGGGCCATGTAGCTTACCAAATACCGTGCCTCAAACTAACATGGAACCATCAACAAACTTTTAAAGGAGTCCTGGGGACCATAAAAGGCGTTTATCAGGAATGTATATCCGCAGGCAGAATCGCATGGCGTCTGTCCTTGAAAGACATGGCAATAGGGGGTTCACCCTCCAAAAAACTCGTGCCACATGGTACTACAGCCAATCGGGTAAGAGGGCCTGATGCCCAAGTTTGGGTGAACTGTGGGTTCTACAAAGGGTTTTAAGAGGCTGTAACCTGAGGAAAGCCAAAACCACTAAAGCCTTAAGCTCTTTGAACCTCTCTTTGTCTATACACTTGTCTCTTATCCTTTCACACCCCCCATATACCCCCTAGAATGCCTGAAGTCCCCTCTCTGCTCCCCTTAGCTCTGCACGCGCTGCTGGGGCCAGAGCCTGTAGTCATCCGGGAATTTCTGAAGATCGGAGGATTTGGGGACCCTCGGGTTTGTACAAATTACAAGTGGAACCTGGTGTTTCCGTTTATTGAAAAATGTTTATTGAGAAGCTCTCATTTCCAGCGCAGGATTTGGCTCTAGTGTCTGGAGTTCTCACTGTCAACATCCAGTGTTGGGCTTAGGGTTCAGGATTTTGGCTGTGGGATTTGTAGCTATAGAAACTTAAACCAAAGGGTGTTGATTTGCGGGGCTGAGGACTCGGAGCTTAAGGTTTGGGAGTTAGGATTTGGATTGAGGATGCAAGGTGACGAGGGAAGAAGTGTCTGAAACAGGGGCCCGAAAACCTTCATAACAAGGATCTTGCTCCTTTGGATGATATAGGCCGTAAGCGGAGCATGTCCAAGTGTTGCAGCCGTTGCTTGAAGCGTGTTTGCCCACAGACATACTGCAAATGGCGCCCCACCAGCTTTGAAAACTGAACCGCAAAAACTACTTCGGCTGAAGCCTTGTCAATGCGCAGCATCCCGGTTCAGGATAAGCAGGAGAACAAGATGAGCCTTGAGCCACAAGCTTCATTCCGTGCCATTACTTCCGTGCCATTACTTCCGTGATGCCCGACTTATAGACGTGTAGACCCTTCACTGAAATATGGGGAACAATGGTACAAGGATACAGGAAGCAGGAATATGAAACATTGCAGTTTTGAGTATCCTGAATAACCTCCTTAATGCTTGGGCAACGAAAAGACTCAACGCGTGGGTGGTTTGGTGCTCGGCTCAAACGTTATTGCGCGGAGCTCTATGCTTTATCCCGGATCCTGAAACTGATGCTTTCCGTGCGCTTCGGGCCTGGGTTATCGGACAATAATGTCACGAGCCTAAACAGTCACAACAACAAAGATGATAGTAATCATAAACACATAACATAACACCCTGAACCCAGTATGGCAGTTACTCATAGACGGAACCGCGCAGCACTATCATGACTTCACAAAACCGGTCTTGGCTTTAGGAAGCATGATGATGGCCCTCCAAAAATCAAGCAGGGCAAGTGACCTAAGCCTTGCTGCAACTCACTCTTCGATATGGTTTGCGGCTTAATGTTCAGGGTTGAGGTTTCAGGGTTTGAGGTTACCCTGCTTGGCAGCATGTGGATACTGCAAGCTTGCCTCCATGCAGGTTTTGCCTAAACCCTGACATTCAAGACCTCAACCCTTAGAATCAGGACCCT
The DNA here is from genome assembly GCA_905231905.1 of Symbiodinium pilosum. NCBI lineage: Eukaryota > Dinophyceae > Suessiales > Symbiodiniaceae > Symbiodinium > Symbiodinium pilosum. Next base: position 60,799 of record CAJNIZ010020513.1, on the reverse strand, counting down.
ACCATAGTCATGTGATAGTTGTAGGGTCCTTATTGTAGGGGCTGTCACTTCATCATGATAATGGATCACGACACAGGTCTCTAGCTTCAGACGAGGCACCGAAATATGCCTGCGCCAGTCGGGGCTTCAAAGCTGGGGGTCCCTTTCTGGAGTTTAAGGTATTTAGGGTTTAGGGTATTTAGTCTTTAGGATTCAGGGTACAATAAGGACCATTGGGCCATCATATATGTTGAGGTATACAAGGGAGCCCGACCGATTTGCGGAGATATTGGAGCCGAAGGCTTGGTGGTGTGTGCTCGGCGGGTTTCAAGCAAACACGAACCCTTTTATAAACCGTTCTCCTTATGAATGTATTACAAGTACAACATATATCATAATAGTGAGTGGGGAATGCTTAGCAATGGCGGAAGGGTGGAGTGGGGTGTTGTACAATACTTAGGAGAAGAGAGTATTCCTCCCCCAACATCTTTCACGGTACTCACCTGGAGAACGGCGAACAGACCAACAAAGCGTGGTAGAGATATTGACCAGAAGTGCTCTAATTACGGCTCTGTGTCTGTGTCAGCCTTGTATAACGTTAGGATGAACAAGAAACTCTGCCTCAAGAACCCCTTAGGTAGAAGAGGAAAATGTGGTAGCAGCACGATTGGCTCTGAAATGAGATCTACCCAACCCCGCAGAACCCAAAACCTTGAAGCATCTGAGGCCTCAGGCCCTGAAGAAGTACTCGCACGAAAATGCGTTTTGGGGTGTAGGGTGTCCAAACTGGCCAAACATGAAGCCCCCAAATCCTCAAACTAGCCGATTCTTGGCAAAGAGTCAGCTTGGAAGCTGTCTTGACTGAGTATTTCTACATTATACTGGTTTACAGCTTAAAGTTTAGGGTTTGGTGATGGACTTAGAATGGCGGTTTTGGGGGCTGGCGGGTAAACTCACCAAGTCGACAGCAGCTCCAGGGGGGGGCTTGGATCCCTCAACTAGGCCATTCAATTCCCAAAATAGTTCCACTGTGATTTAGGGTGTAGCGTTTAAAAGGGTGCTGGCTACCAAGCGCCAAGTAGCAAATCCTTCGCAAACATTTAAACTGAACCCCAGGCCACTTAAGCCCTAAACCTGAACTCTAAATCCTAAAGCCTAATCCCTAAACCCTCATCACTAAACCCTAATCTGTAAATGCTAAACCCTTTTCGGGCCCTCAATCTGAACCGAAACACCAACACGAATAATAGATTTTGAGCCATCAACCTATGTTATTGGTTCACGTGTTGAGGGTTTAAGGTCTCTAGGGCTTACGGAGTTTAGGGTTTAGGGTTTATACTTAGGGTTCGGGGTTTAGGGTCTAAGGTTTGGGGTTTAGGGTTTACGGTTGTAGGGTCCGCACGCTATGCCGTGATGAATATAGAGGGGGGGAACACATGTCAGGGGCTCTTTATTAAGAGCTATCGAGACTCATATAGAAATAGATTCCCGCTTGCCCAGCTAAACACCGTCATGCAAGTTTACACACGCGTATATGGTAATTTCCCAAAATAGGGGGACCCCAATATAGACCCCGATATACTATAGACCTTATTACAAGGGCCCTAAAATCGTACCCCTAATTTTAGGAAACCCCCTTTTATCAATCCGAAACCCAACCCCTTCAAACGCTAGAAACAACCAAGCCCTTAACCCTCACCTTCTGGCAAACCCTGAGCTGCGCACCTCAGAAATACCTAAGCCTCCAGATCCGTAACCTAGGTCGGTATATATTTCGCGACACCAGTGTGCTTTAGATAAGCATCTATTCCAAGCCATCCCTACCTGGTTGTAGCTTGGGTTTTGCTCAAAACTGCAGGCTTCTTGGACGCCCTGAAGACCGACTCAGTGTCAGTGGGCATGTACTCTGTGACTCTGTGACTCTGTGAGGTCTGCGGGTCAAGGTCAGCCTGATTCCAATTCTCATGTGGGTAGTTCCCAAAATTAGGGGTACCTTTTTGGGGGTCCCTATAATAAGGATTCTAGTATTTTGGAGTCTATATTGGGGTCCCCCTATTTGGGGAAAATACTATGTAGCACCTCCAGCAGTACGCACCCTCTTGCGCTTGGCGACTCGCTTCGGAGCCAAGGGTCAACTGGGTTGTTATCAAGGAACTTAAGTTAAGCTGCTATAAGTGGGAAACCATGTTGACGACTAGATATACCCATTATGGTAACCTAGTTTAAGTTCCTTAACAGCATCCTAGTCAAGGCTTCTCATTGCAAGACCAGAGCAAAGGCTCGCTCATGCTCCAGCAGGCGCAGCAGTCAGCGCCGCCAGCATACATTGCAGCTTCCTTACATCCTAAGACCAAACCCTAAACCCAGCACCCGAAGCACCAACCCATAAACCCTAAGCCCGCATAAAGCCCGCACCCTCAATCGTAAACTCCTTGTTGGACCCGGCCTCTGCTTCTTGGAAGCAAGTCACCACCGCTTCTGTGTCTGTAAAGTTTTTCCTGGAGGCATGCTGTATTGCAAGGGCCTGTTTCATCAGAATATGGTTTTGGGGTATAAATCTAGTATAGTCATGCAAAGAGTATTGGGGGATAACACTGGTATTTATTCAGGCGCTTACATCAAACACCCTATATGCCCCTCTGCAATTCCAGTTTTCATTGCGTTTTCATTGCTGCTTTCCAGTTGGTCCCCCAGATTTCGCCTATAACACCTACATAATCTCCGATAGAATCTCCTCTGAACCCTTACGCCCGAAAGATTTAACCACCAATATGAGCTGTAGTCTAAACTCCTTAAAGTGGGTTATATAGGAGATAGACAGGGGACTACTATAGAGGTTATTAAGGGGGATACTAGGAGTTTAGAATATGGCTCATATAAATCCTTATCATCCCTGCCTTTTCCTGGAAGGAACTCTAAGCCTCTGAGGGTTTTAAAGCGTAAGCCCTCAAGGGGGGCTCTGCATCCTGAAGCTCGCGGTTTACAATAAGGTTTAGGGGTTTAGGGGTTTAGGGTTTAGGGGTTTAGGGGTTTAGGGTTTAGGGCTTAGGGGTTTAGAGTTTAGGGTTAGGGAATGTTGCAAAACACTGATGTTATGCATAATCGTGAGTCTCAGAGACTACTAGGCTATCACCTGTTTAGAATTGTGGTTTTCCCTGTCTAGGATGTCCAGCATGCTCCTGCTCCGGCTGCTGCTTATTGATCTTCTTGCTTCTTTTGGTTCTTCGGGTATTGGTGGCCATATTCCTCGAGTTTCTACAAGCAGGGGCCCCCAACAGACCCCATGTTATGGGAATCCTGATTAGAGCATCTTTTTTTAGAGGCCCCCCAGATTGTTGGAAACTTCCTTCTCCTTGCTGCATAGGCCCCTCTGATTCATGACGCTGTTTTCTATGTCTACTCCTGAAGTGCGTTCCAAGTCCGAAGATTTTTTGCATGAGATGAGCTGCGATTGGAGCTTCGACTGCTTGAACAACAGTAAACTCATGGCCCTTGGGCCAAATGTTTCTGCTACATAGCTTTGTGCGTATATCCTTGCCGCGCTCATCCCAGACGACCTCATTCTTAATGCAGATCAGGATCGAGGTAAAGCTCAGGTTTCGCGGCTTACAGAAGGGGTTCAAGGTTTTCAGGGTTTGGGGGTGCTGGGTTTAGAGACCAAAATCCTAGATCCAAAAACCCAAAATCTTGGCCCTAAGAATTCAAGTCGCACTTCTGGAGCCACTGTGTACCCAAACCCTGAAACCTTGAACCCTGCACTCCTCGTGTGGGGCCCATTCTAACGGCTGGACTTCATGGTGCTTTTGTTATAATATAAGCATTATCACGGAATCATACTGCTGGTTTTTCGGGTGGATGTTTTGTAATCTTTTGAGAACCTGAAATGAAGCCAACCTGAAACCACGCTCTATCTAGTCCTGAACCCTAGAGCCTAAGTTCATCATCTTGGTCGAGGTAAGGTCTCGTCCCAATATAGCGGCGATCTATACAAGACGAACATTTATGCTTAGGGGTGTGATCTTTGTTTTATGAACCCTAAACCCTAAATACTACAGGAGTTTCCATTCCACATATAGCCCTATATACCCCATTTACGAGGGGCCCTGGTTTATACCGGGGAGCGGATTGCAGTACCCTCGGAGTTCAGAACGCCAGAGAGCTATGTTGCGGCCAGGCTTCGGCATTGTCATGTTGAACAAGGCTGCCTGCCAAGGGAACGAACCTAATTACCTGATGCCTCGGGAACTATGGCATACTAAGGTCACGCAGGGGTCTTAGTGTCGATGCTGCGTGTTGCTTTTTGCTTGTGTTCACGGTACTGTCTGCTAGTTCTAGCGGTGTGCACACCCCTACTGGTAATCAGGATTCCTACCATACCTGCAAGCAGCCACGTAATGGCACTCTTTCTTAAAGTCTCTCTGCCCATCCATGTACATGTTCATCCCTTCCAGTAGTAAAAACCACAACAATAATTGGGCCCCACCCCCTCCATCCTGAACATTTTGACTATGGGGGGGGTATCTATTTTGGGGGAGTTGGGGGGGGTCATCAAAAGGGTCGATGGCCAAGAGAACTTTTGAACTGAGCCCATCCCACGCCAGGAAGCTGCAAATTTTGAGCCTTTACTTGTAACTTGCAAGCCCCGTAATTGGGCACAAAAAAGAACTTTAGCACAACCCTGTTGGCTGGATATCCCTAGACCATAAACCCTAAATGTTTGTATGTTTTCGGGGCCTCTCAATATGGGTCCCCCAAAACCCTGAAGCTATATGGGGTTTCCCAATACTGCGGATACCTTTGTGGAGGGTCCAATAACGAGGACTATAATACATCGGGGTATCATCTTGGGGTTCCCCTATTTTGGGAGACTACCATACTATGAGGATGATGAAGAGATTTTGGGGGTCCACTTAAGGATCGCGCAGGTTTTTCTCGAGAAGCTCACGCATGCGCAGAAAATCATGCCCTGGGTTGACTGGTCGCGTAAACCTAGCCTGGCTTCTCTTCAACGAATAATCTAAACCGTAAACTGTGAGCCCTTATACTCCACATAGTACACCCCGTTTCTCTTCCCCGAAGCCTCCCCACTCCTGCGTGCTTGACGAGTCACCTCGACTAACGAACCCCTGCTTCTCAAGCCCCCTATCTAACTGCACTTCTAACACACCCTACCCCTACCTTACGTGAATGGCTGTGATAAATGAAGCCCAGTTACTATACAGCCCTTCCCATAAGCCTGTGCTGCATATACTTCAGCTACAGCCCAAATATACTACTTGACCCGAGAAGGGGTAGTACACGCGAATACTAAGACTCATATTGTGGCCTGATGGGGACTGTCACTCTATGCTGCCTGTTCCCGCAAACCTAGACCTTTAACCTTGTATCCTCCAAACTATAACTGCATAAGCCCTACATGCAAAGCCCTAAATTCAAAATCCTAAACCAACACCTGAAACCTTATAGCCTAAGTTTTCAATGCCTTTCCACAGTTTACTCTGAGGCCCTTTTTTCTACGTACTATCGCCAATCACCTCTATTGTCCGCCCTATAACCGATGATGGTATTAAGTCATTAAGTAGCCGTGCTAAGTCTATAAGCTTAATATACCACTGCACATCCGAGTTGCCATTTCATGTTCTATTTTCTTGTCCAATTGATTCTACTTAGTTGGGACAATATTAGCCCCAAACACTAAATCCTATATGGTAGATTCCCAAAATAAGGGGACCCTAACATAGATCCCAAAGTACTATAATTCTAATATGTCCTTCTTATGGGACCCCAATAAGGCACCCCTAATTCTGGGAAATCTCCATATTGACAACGTCAAGAACCGCATCTCGGAGGGCCTCATTATTGATCGTCAGCGATCCGACGTTCGCTGAGCAGCAGACCAGAAAGGGTCTTCGACAACCTTCCTGGCTTCTGAATCTTTGCCCCTTCATGCTGGGCTTATCGTGTTGATACTAAGGCTCCTGCATGACTAGAGTACATTAGAATACCATAATTCCCCAGGTATAGGGTACTTTTAATCACGCAGTGCTTTTCGTATCCACCGTAGGACTTCGGGTTGAGGCTCCCGGGACGGAAAGGTATCTCGGGCAGGGGGTGGGCGCTTGGGGGGAAAGTCCTGGGCATTATCTGATTTCCAAACACTTCCAGCTAGGACATGCAGCTAAAGCTTTCCTGCTTGTAGGTTCTTTACTTAAGGAGGACTTCAGAACAAGAGGACATATGCATTTAGCTTTTATGTTTTGGCTAGGCTTGGATTGAACCCTCAATCCTAGGCAGTCTCCTACTCGGAGAATGAGCCGGACTCAGCAAGTGGGTTACGAATGTGGATAGCTGGGATCCTTTTGTATTCTCATGTGAGCTATAGTCTAAACTCCTAGTATCCCGCTCAATAACCCCTATGATACTCCCCAACATAAACCCCTATATACCCCTGTGGCTTATTGATGGTGTATTCGTTAGAAGCATATTTACTGAGTACTCCGGACCCTCCATGTAGTCCCTGAGTATTTCGCTATAATAGTAATAATCTAAGCAAGCACGCTGTTAGACCCATACCCTGAGGCCCAAACCTAAATCCTAATCTCTACATCACACCTCCTGATCCGTGTAATCATCCCTGAATCCTAAACTCTAAACCCT
>CAJNIZ010020513.1:24224-54000 GCA_905231905.1 Symbiodinium pilosum | reverse complement strand
CCCTAAACTCTAAACCCTAAACAAATCTTGAACTCCCTAGAGGTTGTCGGCCTCCAGCCCCAAGCCTCGCACGACAATCCTGAGACCATATAGCCCCCCTTAAGTAGATAGAATATGGGTGGTTGTCAAAATTATGGGCCCTTTTTGGGTACCCTAAATATAAGGTGCCGTATTATAACAAGGATCCAACAAGGGACCATAATTTTGACAACCACCCATACGGGGTTTATATGATGGAAAAGAAAATGGAAACTACTATTTAGAGTTTAGGGTTTAGGGTATAGTCCCCCTTAAAGTAGATAGAATATGGGCTATATGGGGATCTTATTATAATATACCCAAAGCCATATTCTATCTACTTAAGGGGGACTATAAGCCGTAAACTTCGTAAACCTTGAACCCTACACTTCAAACAAATCCTGCGCCCTAAATCTTAAACCCCAAAGACCCAAACCCTAAAGCCTGCAAAACTCATCATGATCCTGCCTTGACTTCTTCTCGTATTCTCTGGGCCTTGAGGGGTCTCTTTAGAGGGGCTATAGGACCAGGGTGTAGAATTTAGGTCGCGGTTTTAGGGATGAAGTAATGAGAAAAAGCAGTGGGACACAAAGGTGAGGGTTTAGGCTTGGAATTCGCGATTCAAGTTCTGGGACCAAGGTCGAGATTCAGGCAGATTAGTGGTCGGGATATAACGTGGTGGTTAAGGCTCACGGCTCACGGTTTTGAGAGAATGGTTGAGGGTTTGTTGCGAGATGCCCGAACATCCTGACTTACCTGCCTTTACGTGTCATTCGAAATGAGCCGAAACGCGTTAAATCATATTCGGAACCTTAACGAGCTCTAGGGTACATATCTTTCTTGAAAGACTGAGGAAATTCTAAGTTAGAGGGGGAGTCGTGGAGGCTTTGGGTTTACGGCTAACTTCACGTGGGGTTTTGTCGCTTAAGGGATGTGTGTTCTACTGGCAGCTCAAACGCGAGGACCTAAGACTTATCAGGAGTCTCCCTACATCGGGTGGCATTTGGCAGCCCCCGCTGAATACGAGAAATCTTTTCATAGGCGTACGCTGCCGAATCTGGAATACTCAAGTTTCATCGTGAGCCCAGAGTACCAGCTGCCTCCTTGAAAAACGTCTCCACCAGCAATCCCCATGTACTACTGTTGATGCACGGAGTCCTGCATGACCCCAGGTATAGTATAGTATACCAAACTGCACATAGTATTGTAAACTGTAGTTCTATCTATACTTTCAAAGGATTTTAAGCCTTCAGGGTCATGCAAGATTCTTTCCAGCAGCAGTGGGGACCCTGCAGGAGGGCGTGGTAATCCTTAATAGGTACTAGGGACTCCTGCAATCAATCCCTACTTATCCTTAAGACCGTCAGGGGCACTCGAGTTTGAGAAAATAACATGTCTCCATCGAACACTGACATTTGCTCCAAAACCTTGCCTTAAACCCGCACAGTCCTACTTGAAGGACTATGGGTAGCTATACCTAGCTTTAAGTGCGGCCATGCACCCTCGTCTTACTTCAGTGTCTATGAGCAACGATAAATTTCTCAATGCGCCCCCTGATTGAATCTTAGCGATAGATGTCCCAATATCATTGCACGCGTGACTACCCCAGAGCCCTCAGGTGAATTTGAATTCTCCTCCACTGTATCCCTTCACGAGTGGGTCTCTCAAAAGATCTGTACGTATAAGGCCCTGAAAGGGGAAGCCCCACTAATATCCTCCGAAGCTCCACATAATCACTCCTAAGCTCCCCTAAAACCTAAACGCCTGACCTTAAATCCAAGAACCCGAAACCCTAAATCCTACAACTAAAGCCCTTGATACTAGAATCCTAAAGAATCACTGACCTAAGAGCTGACATCGTAGGCGCCAAGCCGGAATGCACAACCGCTGTTTAAACCCTTTTCTGCACGGAGCCAAGTGCTCGCTCGTGGGCCGGATGCTCTTCGCAGGTAGAGGCACGTTAAAACTTGCCTTGCTACCAGCCCCTGTATCAAGTGGAGGTTTAGGCAAAAGTTCCTTAGGGTGCAGGGCTTAGGGCTTAGGGTTCTACCTTCCTAGTTTATGCGCAAGGTCGTGCTCGATCATACAGCTGCAACTTCAGAAATCTTGGAGATTGTGCTTTTGGATTCAGAACTCGGGCTTCAGACGCGCACACCTTCTCTCCTCGAAGCACAACCCCAAACCCTCAACCGTATGGGCCCTTAATCCTGGGGTTGCTATATATCTAGCTAGTATGTACCCCGTATGTACCATGAAATCACGGCGCCCCTAGAGTGAACAACCAGGGTTTAGGGTTTAGGGAGATGTCCAAGGCCTGAAACGCCAACTCCAAACCGATCACCGCCACGCATGGCCAAGCCAAACCCTAGACCCTAAAACCTAAAACGTAAACTTTGAAGCTTTGCCCTCTACCAGCCAGGGAATGTAGTGCCCTCAAGACTTGGAATCAGGCTTTGGAGTATGTATGCTCCAACTATACTTAGGTCCAACCCCCCCAAAGTCTAAACCTCAACCTCTAAACTCTAAACCCCCTTAAGGATTATGAGAGGAAACTTTCTACATTACTGACGATTTGAAGCGTTACGCGTAGCCAACTAGGACTGCTGGAGGTTTTAGGGTCTAGCGTCTCGGTCTGTCAGAAAGTAGCTGCAAGCCTACCAGCCTACGATGTTAACCCATCAGCGAAGTGGTATCAATGTGCTTCATGAAGCTTGTTCACACTCATATGGTAGTTTCATGTAGTTTCCATACACAAGGGGAAAAGTCCTTATTCTGGGAACCTCCAAAAAGTACCCCTAATTTTGGGACCCCCCCCCCCCCCCGGCCCATATGGCGCTGTTGCCGCAACCTCCAGATGGGGATGAAGATTCAAAACTGGCAGACCCTGTTGCACGGCCAGCAACGATCTACTTCAAACCAGAAAGCGTCCAGCTCTCTCTTTGGAGTGAATGAAACCTAGGCCACGATACCTCAAGATAAGATCCCAAACCCTCGACAATATATCTTTGACGTTTGGGGTCGAGGGTCCAACGTTAGAGGCTGGGGGCTAAAGGTTTGCGGGTTAGGGGCTCAGGCTTCAGGGTTTGGATTCTAGAGCTCATCCATTATGAAGAACATGGTTGTGGCATTAGCGAGGTAATCAAGCATATCACTAAACACCAGCGTCATCCATATTACTACGGGTCTCTGCATACCTCGAGCGTCAGAAGCTTTGATGCCAAGTTTAACAAACTTTAACTTGAGGTTCCCTTGCAGTACTCTCCCCGGAACAACCATGGTCCCTTGTAGACTACTGTCGTTTAAAAAGGGGTCCACGCGGGGCCCCATGTTATTTCAGGGAGGAGAGCGCTTGGGATTAGGTCCTGATGATTAGGTCTTCAGGCCCACACAAGGTCCCAAAGGACATTTCTGAAAGTTAGGGTCCGCCTGTATGCACTAAAATGATAGAAACGCTGCTAAAGGTTAAAAAAGGAACTCCTAGTTTAGGTAGGGAGCTCCCGTTAGCTGTACTCAGAATTCCTTAAATTGCTCCCAAACAAGCCGGCACCAAACATCTATTATAAGTGTACTGCTGCTTTGTGGAAGTTAGAAACTGGCCCACTTTAGACTCATGCACTTGTGGCAACAAACCTCACAGTTTCGATCGGCGGGGTAGCTTGATGCCATCTTTCATGCCTCGGATCACAAAACCAACGTTGGGTTTGAGAGAGTGAGGGGGTAGGGTCTAGGGTGTAGAGCCTAAGGTCCTGTGTACATGCAGCCCTGAAATCCTACTCTGCTAATGGGTTGTAGTTGGAATCTATGTGAGGAAGTGCTGAATGTATGTCCTTTTAGCGGCAGGGAACTGTTGCGGGCTTCAGAGTGTTGCTCTCAGAGCTGTGAACCATAAATGCCTACCATGCTTGTGGGAAACTCACTTGCTTGAGCCAGGATCGCCCAAAATCAGGCTCTTCGGGACCCCAGGGATGCATGGGGTTTCTGAGGGAACCTCGCGAGCCTGGTTCGGGACTCCATGGGGAGCATGCCGAGCAACTGCCATTTCATGTTAAACATGGGCTCCTGCCCTGCAATACAAAGGAACGCAGACTCTCAATGCCTGCGTCCGTATGGAGACTTTCATGGATTGAGTGAAGGTCCCAAACTCAGTGGAAACCCTAAATCCTGAACCCTTAAATCCTCAAACCCTGTATGGGCAGCTTGGGGTCTACCGGCTTGTATCCTGCAGATATACGACTAGATTACGACCTTGAGCAAACCCATTCAGTCTACTGTTTCAAGTGACAATGGAAAACCCAACTCAGCATGGCTCCGCATATTATGCATTTGATATGAAAGGAGCCCCGGAGCAACAGGAACCCACAAAGTTGAGGGCCTACGCGAGGGAGGACGAAGTTCGGACGAAGGTGCCCTGCAGAGTAACGCCGATGAAGTCAAAATTGTGCAGATAGCTCACCTGAGGGGTCGAGGGTTCAGGTTAGCATTCGATCCAGGATTCAGGGTGTCCGATGTGGGGTTTAAAATCTGGGGTTCAAAGCCGTTGGGCCAAGCTTAAGAATAGTCGGTTCAAGGTTTGGGATTTAGGACGTAATATTTGGGGTTCGGGTTTATAAATTCAGGAATTTGGGCTGGATGAATGTCTGTGGGGTGTCTTGAAAATCTTTCACGTATGCTTCGAAACATATTGTGAAATTCAGCTTGACCGAACCTTGAGCAATCGCCCCCTTGTTTGGCTCCGGGACATCCTGATAACGCTCGGAGACCTTCAACATCTACAGCATCCCTACCAACCTGATATGAGCTACTGTCTAAACTCCTAGTATCCCCCCTAATATCCCTTATAGTAGTCCCCTATATAATCCCCTATAAATCCCCCTTTAAGGAGTTTAGATTATGGCTCATATCAAGGAACGCCTCCCTTTTGTTTTAACGGTCTCCGCGCAGCAGGATTTGAGATACAGGAATATGCAAAATTAGGGGTAAGGGTGCATTTTATAATGCGAGGAAAGGATTCAAATGGCGCTTATGCTTATTTGGTTTTTAAAATGCTGCAAGTCGCTCGTAACATACAATGTACCTCAAGAATGTCGATCTATTCCCTGTGTCGGCAGGTCGGTTGCCAGTTTGTATCTGCCTAACTGAAAGCAGTCCAGCGGTATAGGCGAATGCAAAAAATCGTGAAGCCTCACCAGTTAAATTCAGCCTGTATTAACACCGCTAATGATTTGGATTTCACCATGCCCAAAATCCGAAACCCTGGGCATTGAACCGCGAACCAAGTCAGACCCCAAGATTCTGATACCCAACTCCCAAAACTTCGAACACTTAAACCATAACTCCTTACCTTGACCCCTTTGTCCCTAAACTGTAAAGACTAAGCCCAAAGTCCTCAACTCCAAACTCATGTCCCGAGTCCCCACGCATCGTGGCTTCGAATTTGAAAGCCTGAACCAACAGCCCATCCCGAAACTCAAGCTGTAAACCTCCAAGCCCCATCAGGAATTCTGCAAGCGGTCCCCCTGAACTTCTTGCAGCGGGATGACTGTAATGTCCCATACCAAAAACCCGAAATCCTGAATTCCACAACTCTAAACTCTAAACCCCAAAGCCGCCTGAACCCTAACCCCCTTGCCCTTAAAAGCTCTAAACATCTGTTGACCCACTTGATAAACCCGGGGCCCACCTGGGGCATCACAGCAGCGGCCTGTGAGTTGAGCTTGTCGTTCCTTACTGATGCAAGCAGAAGATACGGTTTAGGGTTTAGTATTTAGGGCTTAAGGTTTGGGAGGCAATATAGGGGCTATAGGGGCACTGGAAACCCGAATGGGCAAGACAATGGAAACTGACATGGAAACTGGCGTTTATAGGTAATAAGTATATAGGCATACTGGGAAATTGGGTCTAGACTTTCTTACCAGCATTCCAACTCGTAGGGTCGCGGAGACGTAGTATGCAGGCGAATAGCCTGTGCAGTCCATGTAGTAATTTTGACTATCCCCATTAACCTCGAACACTGGCCAAGGGCTCACACCCGAGCGCGTGGCAGAAAGAACGAGTTGCGGAACTGCACCTTTTCGAAGCAACTAAGGGCTGCGCCTCACCTCTCTGCGGGCCGGCCAGACCTCCCCATAGATTTTAGCCCCGAAGAGGTGTATGCCAAGGTCTGGGAAGGCCCAGAATGCCCTGGAGACCAATAGAGGCCTTCGTGCCCTGTCATCCACAAGGCTTCGATAACTCAATGTCTTGCATCTGATTTATGCCACGCAAGCTGTCTTTGTCCCGCTGGTCGGTCAGAGGCGCGGCGGTCCGCGGTAGCCGTTGGCGCCGCTGCAGCCACTCCTTGTAAGCATGACAGGCGCCAACCCAGAGTCAGTTTGCCGATTGAGGTTAACGCTGCGGGTCGATCTCGAAGTTAGCATTTCGAGACTCACGCAGGGCCCGTTGCAAGTCTGCCTCCTCCACCTCCTCGTCCATGCCCAGGAGTGATAGCTCCTCTGCAAGAATTGCGTGACCGCGCATACTGGACTGTTGCAGCCTCTCTCATCATCGCTTGGCGGTTTGGGGTCACCCTGCCGACCATGATCATTTTCGCAGCAAGTGTGCTGTGCCTTTGCATGCCTCCTCCAGGTACGCCATGGTCACGTCCACCTCCCGAAATAACAGAAGAAGGCTTGTGCGTAAGTCTTGGCTGCGGCAGCTTGCCTCCTCTGTGATATTGCAACACGTTGTCGCCTCCACTCTTCTTGGAAATACTTCCGAGCCCGTCAAGCACATGTCGCTGGCTGATGTCAACCCTACACACCTGGCTCTTTTAGTGGCCTTCTCTGCCTTAGACCGTTTTTTGGCACGCCATCTGCGCTTCCGAGGCTTCTCTTTCTTGCAGAGGCTGCAAAGCTTTCTTCAGCGTGAAGACACAAGGGTTTTGGGATTTGGGGGTTTTGGGCTTGAGTTATTAGGATGTGGGGCTATTTGCGGCTTGGGGGTTTAGAGCTTAGGGTTTTTGGATTTGGGGTCTGGGGGCTTGGAGCTGTGGGCTGCGGAATTCCGGGGTGAAAGCTTAAGGCTTTTCGAATTAAAGGATCTAGAAGGTTAGAGCTTTGGGTTTCAGGATTTAGGGGTTAAGAGCCTCGGGATTAGGATTTGGGACCCTGAAACCCTAAACCCGGAACTCCAAGCCAAGATTCTCAATGAGCGCGACATAGGCATCAGCCACTTCTTCCGGACACAGCTGGTCCTCCAAAAGCCCCGGGAAGATGTATTATATAACTCTAGCGCAATAAGGTTTAGAGCTGCCTTTATCAAACGGTAGATCTTAAAAAGCCTTGCATGGCCCTGAGTACCCTACCCAGTATATTGAAGCCATACGGGTTGTTTTCAACGTTCGATATAGGGGACTATAGGATACTCTGGTGATAGCTTGGTCTTTTCCTCACTCCACACAGCCCAGGAGGTCCTTAGACAAAGGTCCCTCCTATTGCAAGTGTAGCGGTGATTTTTTTTTTAAAAAATCTTATCATGGTTATAATTCTTGCTGCTACTAGATTCATTTTGCTACAGTCTTTCTAGTAGGACTGTTCACATTCTTTCTATTACTACTGCTACTCTTTTTACTGCTATCACTCTCGTTCCAGCATTGATGTTTTCCAGGTCGTTCTCTAACGAATTCATTTAAGGCGGTGGATACATCTTCTGGCAGGCTGCAGGGTTTAGGGTTTCCTGAGGTTTTGGATCTCAAATGTAAAGCTGAACCGCCACGCTGCTTAGGGTTTTGCGATTTAACCCCCAAGGCCTGAACTTTCAGCCTTGAGATCTTCAGTTTGGGGGGTAGGATTTCCAATTGCAGGATTCTCTTGCACCAGTTGATACGGAGCACGAAGGCAAGTTGCAACCCTACATTGTATCTGACTAAATTACGGGGATGAAGTGCTATCTAGTAATTTTGGGTGGGGTGGAATAGACGGCTATATATCCCGATATCCCTATATATCCCCTATTCAGCAGCATATCTCCTAAAAAATCCTTTCAGAGAGGGTCGGGTGGACCCTAAACCCTAAACCCTAAACAGTTCGTTACGGGCGCTGAGCTTTCTCCTTGAGAAGCGGGTGGTTCTCGTCCTGCTCCTTGAACTTTGTGGCGAAAAACCTGGGGCATCTGAACCCTAAACCCTAAAGGGTTTAGGGTTTAGGGTTTAGGGGTGTAGGGTCTGGGGTACTACTGACCTTGTGTTGAAAACCCCCTCATCCAGCAAACGCATCTTCCCACATTACACGGGAAGAGGTCTGAAAACAAATCAATAAGGCAAGGAGAGCTTTCATCATTACAGGTAAAGCCGCTGCCCTAAACCCTAATGCCCTAAATCCAACTCTGGACCCTAAACCCTAAGTTTTAAACCCTAAACTCTAAAGCCCAAAGCCCTTAACCCTAAGCTAGGTGTCTGTACGTTCCGGATTTGACGGAATCTGTTTCCACTGCATTGACTTGCTACCAGCCACACTAGGTCATCCCCAAAGTTAGGGTTTGGGGTAGAGGATTTAGGGTTTGGGGTTTAGGGGTTTAGGGTTCAGGCTCTAAGCCTGTATCGCCTCCAAACAGTAAACTCTATCCCTAGGCTGTGAATCACAACCTGAAAGCCCAAGCTCATACTGAAAACTCTAAACACCTAATAATAAGCTCTAAGTCCTCAGTTATCAACTCTAAACAATACACCCTAAACCCCAAGCTCTGAAGCTCAAACTCTAACCCCCAATTATAGATCCCAACCATAAGCTCTAAACTCCAAACCCTAAGCTCCAACCTCCCAAGCTCCAAAGCCCAAACTCAAAACCCTATGTAGCTGCCATAGAAACCTAAGTCGGAACCAGAAGCGTACCCACCGCTGGGGTCTGCGTCATCGCAGGACATACGCAGTTCACGCGCACGCCATGGGACTTCCTGTTGAATAGGCTTTAGAGCTTAGCGCTGCTTTTGGGTTTCAGATTTTAGGATTTAGGGTTTAGGCTTGGGTGCCTCATTAAGATTATGGATATTATCTCCACGGACGGAGAATCAAATGGAAAAGAACATGGTACATGAAATGGACAGCAAGGCTTGTTCAGGAGTTTAAACCAACTAGGGAAGGTTTTGAGGCCCCCCAAAATGATATCTTGTGGCTGTATTCGGAATAGATTCAAGGTAACAACAATGAACAACATGTTTAGACCTGCCCCTGTTTAGGGATAAGGGTTTTCAGCTAGTCTTTAGGCCAATAGGACTTGGGGTCTAAGGCAATCAGGGTTTGGGGTTTAGGGATTAGGGTTTCTTGTCAGGAGGTTAGGGGTGTAGGGTTGAGGGTTTTCATGCGTTAACAGGCCCACAGGCATGAACTCCTTGATTTGGGGTCTTGTAAGAGGAGTGTATGAAAACAATTGCCTGATTCAAACGGCAAAGCAAAGTAGGCCCAGAATTTGTGAGATGGCCTGCTAATGAGAATAGCGTTTGAGGTATGTTGCGAAACAGTTCTATACAGAGTCGAAGGCCGTCACATTGATATTTGGTCAGAGCTTACAGCCTTCAAAAGTTAGGTCTATGGCTTAGGGCTTAGTGTACCCCTCGCCAGACCTACAACGCAACGCATAAACCCTAAAACCTAAGCCCTAAAATCCTAAAACCCTCAACCCCTTCTGGTTTCATGTTATCTCTCACTACCCCTGCGCTCTGGGCCGCTTCCCATAGAAATCCATTTAGGGTTTAGTTCAGGGCTTAGGATTTACCAGGTCAGTCGTTATGTACAGATTAGGGAACACTAGCCAGCGAATGCTTTCAACTGGCCTCTGCTGGCCTTGCCAAACCTTGGACCTCAAGAGTCTAGACTTCTCTTAAGTTTGGAGCTTTCAAGGCATGGGTTGGGTGCTCCCGGATATCACTATTAGTAACCACAAGTCTTTTTATCAAGGTCCTTAAAGCCTCGTAAAATATCACTATAAGTCAGTGGCGGGTCCTTGTCAAGCAGCCCGAAACCCTACATCCCGGAACCCAGAACCCTAAACCCAGAACCCTGTGCTGATTTGGGAGCTGAGCTTCTTAAGAGGACGGCACGAGATTGAAAAACCCACCACGGCCCACTTCGATGCTGCATAGGCTTGCCTGAGCTGAGTTATTGGGTTATACGGGCATGTAGAAAAAAAGTACGGGACAAAGGGATAGTAGGGGACACATAGGCTTTAGGGTTCAGGAATGGAGAACTAAATGGAAAAGAAAACAGGAAACTGGGAGCCGAGTTGCAGGAAAACAACAGGCCCCGGTAAAGGTGATGTAGGAGTTATGGGATCAGGGTTCAAGGATTAGGGTTTTGGGAATAGGGCTAATGGCTCCGGGTTTAGGGGGATGAAGGCTCTCTAGACTTGGTAAGGCCCCTTCCCAACTGGGGGTCACATAACAGGTGTTATTGGGTATGCTGAGCGTGAGGTGCAAACTTACACCTCAACTGGACACTATACCGTTGAGAGCGTGAAGACCGGGCCCTGCAAATCTCAAACATTGAGGGCTTGGGCTTGCAAGCCAGCCCCTATTCATGCCAAGCCACAATTTGCCTTGTATTCTTTTAGGGTTCAGGGTTCAGACACTTGCAGCCACCTGTAGGTGCTCGAGGTCTCCTACGGTCCCACTGGATACCCTTGCTTGGAGAAATCCGAGGCCCTGAATCCCAAAACCTAATCCCTAAGCTATGTATCCTGTATGGGGTTCCCATAAATAGGGGCAAACTAAACTATAGCCCCTATAATTGGGGCCCCCAAAAGGGACTGCCAATTTTTGAACAAAACATAGCTTCTTTACAGGTAAAGTTACGTTTCCGGGAGTGGCAACAGACCGCCCATGCTGGCAGTGTTGATGACGACTCCGGCCTTTCCAGCGGCCCGGATGGCCTCCATTGAGGTTACAAAAAGGTTGAGGGTTTACCTTAGGGTTTATTTAGGATGTTGAGGATTTAGGGTGCGGTTTTGGTAAACCCCACAACCCTCGATTAGTAGCCTTAGTTTTTTGAGCCATATGATAGGTACTATAGGGTCCTAACTGTTGAGGTTCACGGTTCCTCTTTCGGGTTGTAGCTCTGGGTTTTTCGGATCCATTTATTTATTCAGAACCTTGAACCCCGGAATCTGGAACCCTGGACTAACCCCCAAACCCTGAACGCCTAAAACCCCAAACCCTAAACTCTAAACCCCTGAAGCCCCAAAGCCCCAAAACCCTAAAGCCCCAAAGCCCTAAACCCCTAAACCCCATAACTTGACCCTAACTCCCCGGAGTGATCGGATATGGCTCCAAGGCTCACGAGTTCTAGGGCCCTAGGGATAAGGGGCAGAGTAACAAGGGTCTATAGTCTCCCTTAAGTAACTAAAATATGTTGTATACGGGGAAGTTAATGTAAAATATTTCGAAAGACATATTCTATCTACTTAAGGGGGACTACAGGGTTTGGGGAGTAGCAAGCCCTATATGCACGTTTTAAGGTTAAGGGTGTTGATAGGTTGTCAATCTTCTGATCTCTTTTTTGGATCCCAGTGCAATACTGCCCATAATATATAGGCTGCCCCAAAAGGGCTCACACCTAAAGCCTACACCCTAAACCCCCGAGATCATCATGCAAAGCCCTATCTGACCCCCACATAGATCAGCTAAGCCTCGCCCCTAAACAACAGATCCTGATCCCTCAGGCCCGCATCCTCTTCTGGGCTTAAGAGTTAGAACCCTAAACCCTGAACCGTAAACCTTAGGGTTTAGGCCCAGGTTGAAGGTTTGGGGCTTAAGGAATTGAACCATGCATCCCCAAACTTGAAGGACTAAAACCTGGGGGTCTCGAACCTAAACCCTCAAGCCCACACCTGAAGCCGGAGAGTGCCTCTGCAGCCATGTAGGTGCCTTTCATCACCGCCATCATGTTCCTTGCAGTTTCACTGGGTCTGAGGAACGGAGCTTTATCTGATGTTGGCGGAGAAGAAATAAACAGCTAAACGTCACGTCCTTGTAGGGGCGTGCCATCCGCAAGTTCGTTCTTTCAAAACACACAAGAATTTTGCAGCAGGCAGTAAGCATCGGGGTTTAGATGTAACAAAATATGGAGGATAGCTGAAGCAGTGCACCTGGTTGCCAGCGAGTAAGGCCTCCCACCTTCCTGTAATGAAATCCGAGTCCCCAAAGCATAAGATCGTTGTTGAAAGGGATCCGTGCTTTTCCTTCTTCCCCCGCTCGCGCATCGTGAGGAACGTTGAACCTAAAGCTTGAATACTTGAATCCCAAGTTCTTTTTGCTCTCCAGCCCCCTGAGCCCAAGTATGGACCCACAAAAGACACTGCTGCAACGGGCAGTTTCTGCCAAATTTGAGCACACTCATGTAGGGAGGCTAGCGATATACATGGGTTCCATAAAGTTCGTGAGAAACTCTTTAATTTGTGGGTTACATGAACGGGTTTTTTTTCTCACAAGATCAAACTCTTGGACGGCTTTTGTGGGGGTCTGTCTGACCCAGGGCATGGAGGGGGAAGGACGTTTGTGCCGTTTTCACATAGGCTTTCCCACTCAAGTCTAGCGCTCCATGCGCTTCAGAATTATCTAGGGATAATGGAAAAGAAAATGAAGACTACTACGTTATAATAGGGACAACGGAAGAGGACATGGAAACTACCATATTGTGAAGCGTTAGAATTTGAAACTCTAAACTTTACTCCCAAAAGCTCGCCGTGGACAGCAATTTGGGGTATATAAAGGTCTCCATGGGCAAGGTGCATTAACTATCTTTTTTTTGGGGGGGGGGTATGTAAACGTCAGGGTCTAGGGTCTAGGTCGACTGAATTCGGCTGCGCCGCACATCCACCATAGACTTGATCTTTGACTCCCCAGAATCATCGTTAACGACAATACCAGCATTGTTGATGACGATGGTCGCGCAAGACTTGAAGGACTCCTCCATTTTTGGCTTCATGCTGGCTGAGTTTGGTTCATGAGAGTTGCTCTAAGAAGCATAGACCAAGCGAGGAACTATGATGGGGTACACAAGGTTGTCATCAAAACATCTTCTTGCCATTCGGAGGCTGGTTAAAGCTGCGACGCAGGCTACTGCAGGGGCTTGGTAGTCGTGCGCTCTGCCCGGGCAGCGCAGATGTGGGCTGAGCAGTTAAGAGGAGCCCTATGGTAACAACCGAATTCCTAAACCCTAAACCCTAAACCCTCAACCCTAAAACAACACAAAAACGGCCAATAACAAGACCACCGAGATTGAGGATACCCTTCTACGATACCCTGAGGGAGGGCTACCAGATGATAATAACTTATATGTATATCTTTGGAGGTCTCCTAAGATTATGGGTACCATTATATATAGGTTATAAGCTATAATGGAGCAGAAAATGGAATCTACTATTTAGGGTAAATCTGCAAAAAACGTTTGAGGAAGGAACGCTTTGAATCCTCTTCTGACCCAAATGTATCCCAAAGATCCTTCCGGGGTCCCCTTTCTGAGAAATTCCCTATAACAACCGGGATGTAACTGTTATAAAGCCTCTTAGCCCCAAACCCAAAACCCCAAGCCCGAACCCCCCCATTCCCGCAGTCCACATCCCCAACCCTTCAGCCCACTTCCGTGGGGTGGGGTGAGGGTATTAACATAGCTGTTCCTCAAATTAAATTCATGCAACATACCCTTCAAATTCTTAAATCCTTGGCAGGCAGTTCCTTAAAGGTAGAAGTGGCCCATAATTTGCGGCAACAACCACATCAAGTGCGTTATCCTAGTCTTGAGGAAGCCTGAAGGACCCTTCTAGGCGTCCGAAGCATTGTGTGTGTGTCGCTTCGCCAAGGTGGAACTAAGAATTCACCATGGTCCCAGAATACATGGGGAATGCAAACAAATTTCGAGATGTTGGGCTGAGGGTTTAAGGCCTTTTTCCAAATGGGATCATTCCAAATGCCCCCAAAACGTCAAGATGACGTATAATTACGGCAGGCTTCAGTAGAAGTCGTCATGATTTTCAGAAACCCTCACGCATGGCTTCCGCTCTTGAGCACGCGCTCTTAGCCGTGAACTATGACCCATATTCCCCTGATGCAAAGGCCAGAACCACTAGCAAGGAACAGAGGTTGCACTAGACGTTCAGTAATGACAGTCGCACACGCGAAAAAACACTTCATCAGCGGTTCAGGCTTCTACATTGCACCCAAATTCCAACAAAATTCATCAATTTCAACGTTTTCCGTTCCAAACTCTTCATCCACCAACCCTTGACACTGGGTTGGCCCCTAGAACCCTTTGAAAAACATTCGTACATAGGGTCCCCTAGTAAAGCCATTGGGAAAAATATCAAAATGTCCCAGGGGCCTACCTGGTGACAAAACAGTTCACTCTGCAGATCCTGCGGCTTCCGCACGAGGCTGCGATGCAAGCTGTCAGTGTCCGTGACGTCAACGCGGTCATACCTCAGTGCAGCTACAGCAAGCGTTTAGCAGATGATGTCCAACAGCTTCTGAGCAGGTTCCGGATGGCACGTAGCAAGCCACACAGCTGGTTCAAGAGAAATACGTCACTCCAGAAAACATCATTTGCCATGTGGACCTCCATCAACATTCAGCAGCTACTTGGCTGACATTTCATCTTACTCCATTAAGTCGTGAAGGTATGCAGCCCTGTTACAAGCATTAGTGTATCTAAGCTGCCTCTACTGGTACTTGTTAAAAGATATAGCCTATAGCGTGTTACCTGCTTGTAATTTGGCATGTCCCTAGAGGGTTTAGGACACGGTCTTGCCACATGCATAGGTGATGGCCATCCCAAGCCCTTTCCAGGCCCCTGAAAAGGAAAAAATCAAAAGCAACAGGGTTTTAGGGTTTAGGGTTTCATGGTAACAGAAACACGAGAGCAAACGACAAAACACTAATTGGGCCTTTTGTAGAACTTAAAACCTATTCTTAAGAATGGAATACAACAGTCTTCTCTGCAATGAAGATAC
Organism: Symbiodinium pilosum; assembly: GCA_905231905.1. Taxonomy (NCBI): domain Eukaryota; class Dinophyceae; order Suessiales; family Symbiodiniaceae; genus Symbiodinium; species Symbiodinium pilosum. Next base: position 39,010 of record CAJNIZ010020513.1, on the reverse strand, counting down.
AAAGAAACCAAAGCTTACCGCTTTTGGCCTATAAACGCCTATCCGTTTTCGATTCCGTCAAATACAGCAAGCAATATCAGCACAGTATAGTCCAAGAACCACAACGACCCACTAATTTGGCCTTGTGTACAACGGAACCTCTATGCTGAAGAAGGAAATAGAGTTCTTTTCCCCTCAATAACCGTACAGGAGACGCCGAATTGACTTGAGGGAAGTGAAACATCCAGTACTTCTTTTGAGTTTTGATGTTAGAGAATTCAACAGAATAATATAATGCGGACGGACGTCGGAATTTAAGCAGCAGAACACTCACTAATTTGGCGTTTTGTAGCGCCAGACCTCTGAAGAACGGAACTGAATACTCTTTTTCCGCAATAAAGATACGCGAGAAACCAAATTGACTGGGGGAAGTAAAAGCCTTAGCTGTGGCACGACATGGCTCAAATACTTGAGCACAGGACCAGGATGCAAGCGCAGCCAACCATGATCCAGACAACATGTACCCCAAACCCTCAGTCACAAAACCTAGACCCAAAACCCTCAACCCTTGGCCTTCACCCTTTCTCTATCCCCCCAGAAACCTCCCCAAACATCAACTTTTGCTCTTTACTGGGTGATATTACAAGCCCTACAGAGAAATACTATGTACTCTTGCGCGCCCTGCTACACCGCTTGGCCAGGTCCTCCGCTGCAGACTTCCGCGGCCAATGCCTGCCCGCGGCTCTCGTCCATCAAGTCCGCCATAACCTGGCCGTCTCTCAAAAGAAGGGCTATTTTTTCTTTAAACGGGGCCTTTTATACTAAGCATGACGCTTAGGAAAAAAGGGCTAGTTTAAGGTTTAGGGTTCGGAGTTTAGGAGCACCTTGCTGGGCATATGGGAGTATCAGGGATGTATGCTCTAAGGTCAGCATATGAAGGCATAGGGGTTTGGGGTCTAGGGATTCGGGTTCTCCCAAAATGAGGAGGCCCTCCGGAAATCTAGGGTGGATGGGAATTCGTCGGGATTATTTGAGAAACTCTCATCAACCTTAGACCTTAGGGGTTTAAGGTTTAGGGTTTCTTGGATTTTTTTGGGAAGGTTTCAGATGGTAGTGATTTCACAAAGTTTTATGCCGGAACTAAAGTCTGTAGTCTTTTCCCTCCCCCTATCATGCATGGAAGACCAAGAAGAGACCTACATAGACTACTGTCCCGTAAAAAGGGGACCATGTCAGCTTATGTTTTTGTTTTGGGGTTTTATGCGAATGTTTGTAGGACTTAGTAACTGCTTTTAAGTTGAGTTGTAGCCTAGGTAGGGCCAGTTTGGTCTTTCAAACGCACATGTTTTAAGTCCAGCCATTAGTACTACCTCAATCCCATGAACGTGTTTCTCAGAATTGCAGGTTGATGTTCCGAAAGCAACAAGGATCCCAACAGTTAGTGTAGGCCATGACTTGTTGAGAAACACCCCACGTCTCCACCATGATTCCATGAAAACTCTCACTAAAAACGTCCTGACCCACATCTGTCACAACCTATTATGCCAATGACTGCTGTTGTTACGCTGTTCCACCTTACGCATCACCTCTTCTTCTTGCTCGTCGTGCCTTGACGTGTAAGATTCTAGGCCCCAAGCCCCAACATCTTTAACCCAAACAGATGACGATTGCCATCCGTAGTATTCGGAAGTCGTCCTGCTGAACGGGGCCCATCACTACGAACGTGACTTGAGCATGACAACCAGAAGGAAGACCAACACAGGCGTGGAAGCAGCAGTCAGAGTGGTTAGGTAACAGACGTAGGCTTTGCATCCTGCATGCTGGTATCTGAACTGCTGACAAGCACTGTGCCTCAAACCTAGCTATTGGGCAATCAAAGGCCTCCCCCCGAAGCCGCAAAAATCTCAACAACTGCCGCTGGACCATCAGACAAAATTCGAAGTTGTAGAGTGAGCAGCACTGCTCACTGGGCTTGCTTCTTCAAGATTGGCTTCATACACAAAATCCCTATTTATACCAAAGGCTCGTTTCGCAGATTCCAAGCTGATGTAGGGACGCATGTAGTAACAAAGATAAATAGCGACTGTGCTCTCTGCGGCTGGCTGAAGCAGTTGCCCTAATTGCCATGCAGCCTGGAGAGCTTCTGAAATGCCAGGTCACATTCCTAAACTCAGGTACCCTAAGCCCTGAAGCCCGAACCCAGGACCCAAAACCCCCAAGAGCCCTGAACCCTAAGCCCCAAAGAACCAAAACCCTATAACCCCTTATAGCACCTACGTAAGTGGTTTATAATAATCCCGAAGCCCTAGACGCAAAACCTTAAAAACCTAAACTCAAGGCACACCCGCTAAAATCTGAGCCCTGGCGGCCACATTTGCGCCCTTCGCGATCAGCTCTCGAGTCACTGCCAGTCCGATGCCCTCATAGGAGCTACCGTCTAAACTCCTAGTATCCCTTATAACTCCTATAATGGTTCCCTATATAATCCCCTGTAGAACCCCCTTTAAGGAGTTTAGACTATGGTTCATAGGAGAATCTTCAAAAGTGTTTTGAATAGTGTTTTGGTGGCTGCGCAGAATAAGATTACATTCTCCTCAAAAAAGTACAACAGCCCAAAAGAGGATATGATCCTACTCTATCTAATGGACTTTCGCAATCATACATTAGCAGCTACCTCTTTTGGGCTCTTAAGTTATGGCGGGTTACAGGGCGGAGGGGTTGAAAGCCTCCATGTGGTTTAGGGTTTAGGGTGGATTAGGGAATTGAGGTTTGTGGTCCAGGGATTGGGGACTGAGGTTTGTTTGTAGATAGCTCGGGTTTGGGGGGTAGGCACAAACCACATCTTCGGATTGAGAACAACTTGCGGGAATCCTATGGAAATTGTTCAGCGGTGTGAGATTTTGCACGGACACCTGGTAGAATACCACTAACTGGGTACATTACCGCGGATCTCTCGACATCAACATCAACTTCATGCTCAGCCTTGTTCCGCATCTAGTAGACTACAAGTTCTCCTTCCCCAAACTGAAGCCCCGTATCCCAAGATTCTGAACCCCTATGACCGACGAAGACCTCCTAATATGAAACCCAAAGCAATATGTGTTATTTCAGTTTCGAAACGCGCCATACAACAATGCTTCCAGAAAGTACGGCTGCCCTGAAGCCGCGCCTGAGCAGCGCCGGAAATCCACGCAGTGCTGCCCTGTATGGCCGGCATCTTTCCAACACAGATTCCCAAGCAGAACGCTGGCGCGCAATAAGCCAAAAGGGAGAGGGAGAGTTTCTTAAGGAGGGGCAATGCCTCACCGTTCCTCTCCGATGGGTGCACATTCTTGGAGCGATAACCATTGAAGCATTGAGCATTCAGAGGTTGGATTTGGGGGGAATTTGGGGGGTTTAGCAGTTTGCAAAGCTGAGCCGCAATGCTGCGCTGTGGGCAGTTTCCCTGAACGCTGACACCTCCACCTGAGGAATAGTGTTGGTAACTACTCAAAGATTCCACCCCGAAGCTGGCAGGCACATCCCTACTCCCGTTTGTACCTTCCGCATCTATGCTTAATCTCTACCTCTCCTCAACCTCTCTGAAAGAATATTTCCAACATGTTTTGAAGTCTATTTGTGGTACCCTATACTGGAAAATCTCAAGGTATATGGGACAATCATATTGGTAACCATTTAGGCTTTTACTTTAATCACTTCCTTTTATTGCCTCCCCTCCAATACTCCCAATATAGTACCATAGTACCATTGCATAATTAGGTGTGTGTGTTTTTTTATTGTAAGCCCACCCTCTCGTGACAACACACCCTAATAATGCTCCGAATATAATACGACTATACATCAAGAGGGAAATCTACGATTACTAGGGGTGGGAGGTTGTCATCATCAGGGGAACTGATTGTTGATGGCAAGAACGGTGCCACCAAAACAAGGCGAGCTTCTTTGGAAAACAACCAACCAGCGTGGCAGTAAGAACAACCTGATACTCTAGACTCTAGACTCTTCTCAGAGGCAGCATCACAGTCAGTCTGGTGGAATTCCTGCCAAACGAACCCATCACCAAACGACCAAAGGCCGGAAGAGCTGCGTTTAAGTGGCCAAGCAATCTAGGTCGGCTTACATGCAATTGTAAACGCTGTCATGCAGCTCGAAAGTGCCTGCCAATCTGCAGGATCTGCAGGTGCAGCGTGCGTTCATGTGGACACAATTATAAAAGGTGGACTATCCAGGCCTGATGGTGGCTCTACAAGACGTATGGGCTTGGGGTATTACCGAAGAGATATATCCTCACGAGCAGCCTTTCGGGTCACTTATGTGTGGGCCTTTCTCGGGACTCCTAGTGAACCACCCTTCGGCGGGCTTAGGATTATGCTGGGTCTAAGGTTCAGGGCCCAGAGTCTAGGGTTCGGGGTTTCCCTAAACCCTAAAGCTTAGAACCCAACATCCCAAACCCTAAACCCGAAAACCCTAAATCCCCAACCCTTTACAACCCTCCAAACAGATTCCGAGCTCATTGCTGTGCACTCTCCATCGAGGTTAGGCATTCGAACCTTGGCAATCCCAAACCCCTTGAAGGGTTTAGGGTTCAGGGTTTAAGGTTCAGGTTTTGGGGTTTAGGCAAACACCTAAAACCCCCAATCTCAGGGTGCCTTGAAGGGTTTTGGGTTTGGGGTAACCCTTCACATCCCTATATAACCCCATATGCAATAAGGGGTTCGTTTAAGGTGGATATAGAAGACATACAAGGGGTATATAAGGACATGCTCATGTATGGCTTAGGGTTTAAAAAAGAATCCGGGCGCCCGCTTCGGTGGTCCTTACAGTAGGGGTTGCAAATGGTCATAATATATTGGGTGGACACCCATTTTTTGGAACTACCGTATGGAGTTTAGGCCTTGAGGGTTGAATATCTATGGTACTAAAGGCGTCCGGGACTCAAGAGTCCAGCAGTATCTTTCGGTTTAGGGTTTAGGGCTTCGGGAGTGTGCGAATTAGCTTTACGAAAGACATAGTCTCCCGCGGACCCAAAAGTTTTCAACCTGTTCTGGACATGTTCTCGGGATGTATAATGATTTAAGCTTCTTGTCCTTCTTAGAAGTAGATGCAAAATAACCAAACGAATCGAAACCTGATTGATTGAAGCCCCCCAAAAGGGGTCACTAAACCCCGGCCCCCCAAACATGCTAACCCTGAAGCCCTAAAGAGCAGATCCTACACCCTCAACCCTAAACCCGCCCAGCAAAGAAACCCTAAACTCACGTCATTCCATAGCTCAGCTCACGACGTCGAGGAAGGCAAGTATTTGGACATTTGGGTCCTGCATGGTTTAGGGGTGTTTTCTGTAGTCCCTTTAGAGCTAAATAGTAGAAATATAGAGTCCCCCTTAAGTAGACAGAATATGGGGTATATGGATATCTTATTCTGATGTTGGTCAACTCCATATTATATGGGGACTATAATTCTTAAGGATTCCTTCTTTCCTAAGGAGACTACAGTCAGGTGTCAGGGCAAGGATTGGAACAGTACGCGCGGTACGGGGTTCAGAGGCTTGGGGTGCAGAGCAGGGGTCTGGGGTTTAGGGTAGGGCCGAGGGGATTAGGGTTTAGGGTTTAGGGTGTAAGGGTTCAGGGTTCAGGGGTTTAGGGTTCAAGGGTTTAGGGTTCAGGGTTTGAGGGCTAGGGGCGTAGAGAGGAGGAGATCGAAAGGAACGCGTGGTTGTTTCTGCACTTTCAATCAAGCCTACGCTCCAATACTACAGTCCTCTGTATACATGCTTCAAGAAGGGACCTAGCAGTTTGGGAAGTTCTCGCATCCAACCCCCAAAGCCCTAAACCTTAAACTTTTGTCCCTAAAGCACTCAACCCCACACCCTGAACCCCAACCCCTAAACACCATCACAATTACTATAGCTAGTCAGATTTAAGGTTTAAGGTTTGGGGTTTGAGGAGGTCTAGACCCTAAACTCTAAATCTACAAAAAGATTCGAAAAGAGGCGTCGGCCCGCAAACTGCTATACTTCTCAATATAGGGGCCCGCATTCTTGAAACCTGCAGCCCTAAGCTTTAAACCAGATATGTCCCTGTACACCTAACCCTAAGCCCTAAACCATGACCTAGACACCTCAATCCCAAATTCGCTCATCTGTTCAGATTTGCTCCTCTGCCTGTAGCGCTTCCTCAGCAGTCACACGCAGCATTCGGGGGCTCAGGACCGAGGGGTTTACTTACTGCCTGGCTTACACTTAGCAGGGAAGGAGGGAATCTTCATTCCTTGCCAATCAAAGGTACGTTGACAGTTTGGGGTGGGTGTAGGGCAGTTGGTTTAAGGTTTTCGGTTTGCAGCTCAGCGGCTTTGGGTCGTGGAGTACGGGTTGTAGGGTTGGAGGTGGTAGAGTGTGAGGATTCAGGCTTTAGCGTATTTCAGGGCTGTAGGGTCAGGGTCAGGGTTACAGGCTTTTTTAGGAAGTTTTGGGGCTTGAGGGCTTGGGGTTGAGCCTCAGGGTTTTCAGGGCTGTAGATTTGGAGTTCTGGGATCCCCAACACAGAATGCAACAAACAGAGCTGATGGGTTTGGTTTCTGGGAGTCCTCGTCCACTTCCCGAAAATGGCTTAGGACCAAACCGTTGCATTTTACGGGCTTCATCATAGCCGCGTGCCCTCATATGAGTTTGTTTGACTCTCATGTGCATGCACGCGCTATCCGCCTGGGACTGCCCTTGAGTCATTACGGGCAAGGCTTTTGGATTAGGGTTTAGGGTTTAGGGCTTCATTTCCCTGACATTTTGGTATGGAATTTCGGGCTGGCACTGCGCTTGCCAACCCTGAGCCATTAGCCCCTAAACCCGAAAACTCATAATGTAGACCCATGATTAATAAACCCCCTCCTTTTAAGGGCCTAAATATTAGGATCCCTAGTATAATCCCTACTAAGGGGAGAGGGTTTATTAATCAAGGGTCTACATTAGGAGTATTTACCAATTCCAGCCTAGGGATCTCCTCCTCTCCTAGATCCCTAAGGCGGCGTAATAATCTCAAGTAGGGAGTGGTAGTGGACATTTTTATGAGAGAATTCCTGCAAAAACATTCCGACCTTCCTAGACTCCAAGACCACAAAACCCTAGAGCCGTGCAGCCCTAGACCCAAAATCCAACTCCGGAAGTCACAGACACTACATCCCCAGATTCCAAATCACGAGGTTTTTTCTCAAAAACGACCCTAAGGAACCCCTAGCAGCAGAATTCCCGACAACCCAATTGTAATACTCACCTGTTCCTAGATTTGTTGTGACAGCAGGCATGAATTTCCCTCCCTAGTGCTTAGTAGCATGCGGAGTACAGGCCTTGGAGCGAAGAATTTAGGATAAACTTCAGGATCGGGGCAAAGGGGATGGTAAGGGGTATCACGAGGGCGCAGATAAGGAAATAATGTTCAGTGTGAACGATCGAGCAGATGATAGCTCAAGTGATAGACAATGAGCAAGTCGCAAGATTTCCAGCAAGAACCGCTAGTACTTGCTTCCCCTAAGAAGAAATATCGTCCCCTCCTCACCCTTAGCTTGAGGTAGTGTTCGTTGACAGATGGAGCACCAACCACTATGACAGACACAGGTGGACAATTCATCATAATAAAGGAAGCAATGACGATGAAACACCGCAATCCCTGAAGACAATCACCTCACCACGGTAGCCCTAGTGACAATGAGGGCGAGACTAACTTACTGGTGGTTGGTAGGGAATTCAGGGAATATATCATATGGAGAGTATCTAGTGACCATATTTCCTTTATTCCCGCTGAACCCCCCAGTAAGTGAAGGCGAGACGAATGCACAAAAAACGGACCCTGCTCTCCGAGCCCAAAGTTGCGAACTCCCACTGGAAGGTTCACGGGTAGGTGAGCATAAGTATATTTGATATTACAAAACCAACCCAGATATCAACGTATTAACGGGTCATAAATATAGTCATTTGTGAGTAAATGAGAAGTACCCATGCTTTTTCAAGCATCCTGTTTTGCCAAGCTTCTATGTGAGAGATGGCTTTCAGACCATCGTCTGCTAAACACATGTTTTCCCTCGCGAAGCCCTGGTTCCTGAGCTCTTTGGTCAAGGGCGTTGAAGGTTATGTCACAAGAGTTCACTCCAGGGTCAGGGGTTTAGGGTACTCCAGGGTTGAGAAGTTTAGGGTTTAGGGTATTCCTGGGTTGAGGAGTTTAGGGCTTCTGGGCGTAGGGTCTGTGGCATGTACTAGGCGGCTATTCAGGAGCCGAAGCAAAGCCATCAGAACATAGGTGCATAGAAAATGATATTGTTTCCGTGCTATCCAACGATGGTTTGATTGAAAGCAGCGCAGCTTAGGATTTGAAGGGCCAGGCTTCAGGAGTTTGCAGTGATGTTTCAGGTTACTTATTGGTTCTTACTAGCTACTTACTGGTTCTTCTAGGGAAGAAGGGAATAAATGGTGAATAAATCCCTACATCATCTCCATGTTTAGGGCATAGGGTAGGGAAGAAGAGAACGGGATCCTTGCATAATCCCTGTACAAAGTAATTCCATATTCCCTACTAACCCTCTGTAAGCTAAATCATACTATCATCTCTCAATATGTGTAAGATCTATTCCTTAGCTGAGGGGCATTGGCTTTCTACGACTTGGCAGCTTGCCGACGTAGGAGCAATCCTCCAGGTATTGGGCGGGGATCCTGCCCTGCGAAGCAAAATATTTTGACATCTTTGTCAAGCATCAAGCTGGCTGCTTCTGAGAACAGGGGCCTCCCGCCTGCTGCCCTTCAATACTGTTGCTATGGGGCCCCTTCAACACGTCTGCTTGTGTGGAATATACTGTAGGTGTAAGGGCGATCCCGATTCTCGGAAACTCCATCACTGCACATGTGCAAGTAGACCCGACTACAGGTCAGCACAGCGCAGCAGTTTACCTAAAGTATGTTGGCCAAGGCATGTCCCACATGGCAAAGTTCGTGGTTTCAAACTGACATGGCAGCTTGTGAGTAGGGTTTAGGGTTTTGTGGCTTGTGTTTTAGATGCACCCGCTTGCCAGGTATATCAGAAATTCAAAAGGACTGTAGGATCATGCCCGGTCACAACGTGGGATTCTTCCCTCCTTACAACTCCAGTATAAACACAGTTTCCTTTCTTTTTTGCATGTTATTGCCGTTTGGGTTTGGCTTGCTGGTTGTTTGTATGGAATGAAGGAATGGACATGTTTTTGTTGGGCCATTTGTTGGGGGTTGCCTGGGACTCATTTTGGGATCCATGGCTCCGTTCCATGCTAACAACCAGCAAATTCGGAGTTAGAGCTCCAAGTTTCCAGCATCCTGTGCTGTTTCCTTATAAAGGGATGCTACTGCAACATGTGATTGTATATGCCTGATTATTGTGTTTAGTACAACGATATTCCGATTATGTCCAGCACTCACCCAGTTGAATTCTGTAGACCTAAGGGGGAGTTTGGTGAAATAATCTTTGTAGAATCCTTGACAAACCCCAAACCCTCCAGTTCCCCGGCCCTGAGAGCCCCTGACGTTCAGAGTGTGCAAAAGCAGGCCCTCAGCACGATGCCTTCTGCAGGTTTAGGGTTTAGGGGTTTAGGGCTTAGGGACTTTAAGACTTCCCGATACTTTCTCATCTGGCTGACATGCCGTGACATGTAGGCTGCCATATTCACAGAAGTCTAAGTCGTAGAAGCTCCCCATAACAAAAACCATAATTTTCAGATAAGACACTAAGTGAGAATTTTGCCTGTATACCGCCTGCAGAAATACTCCATTCACTACCCAGTCCCCCTAAAGGATCCAAAAAAATGGAACCCCTTAACAATTCCCTAGTTTCCCCAATGAAGTAATGGGTTCATATTGGGGGAGTTCCATTTTTTGGATCCTTTAGGGGGTCTGGGTAAGGAGACCATGCCATCAAGATTCTCCAAAGCTGTGACTGCAAGGTCTGTGAACATTTCCTGTCCAGGCAGCACTTTCGCATAGCTGTGTGTGTTGTACTGGAGGTATATAGGAGTTATATTGGGATGATGGAAAATAGAATGGAAACTGCTATATTATATAGGTTATAGGTTCCCTAATAGCCAATTAATAATAAGGGTACCCTTTTTCCTACTATTCCTCTTGAATAAGGAGACCCCAAATAAAAAGGGGAAAGGGTACTACTGGGGTACCTAGACTGAGTCTAGGGCATCAACTTCGAGCTATCAGGTTGGACCTTGATGGGTTTTGGGTTTAGGGCCCCGTTCTGGGAACCGATATGCCGGTGCATGACTTACAAGTACGTACCTACGGTTTCCATTTTCTGTTCGATTCCCTCATTCCCCACCCTAAGCCCTGAAACCTGAACCCTAAGCCCTAAAGCCTTAAACCGCAGGGCCCGCGGCTTTGACCTTGGCGCCAAGATATCAGGCTCATTGCAATGCTTCACAGGTCATGGAAAGTCTTGGGTGTTGGCAAGGAGCAGTCTGGAAACGAACCATGGGTTTAGGGTTCAGAGAGTAGGGCTTATGGTTTAGGGTTGTACCTAGGTATAATGCCAATACGAATCCTGCTCATTCGCTTGAAGCTTCGCGCTGGATTTTCTTTTGCGCTGGTGTTGAACCCAGAACCCTAAAACGCCCAAAAAACGGAACCCCTTAACAATCCCCCAGCTCCCCAATGTAGTAATGGGTTCATATTGGGGGGTTCCATTTTTTGGATCCTTTAGGGGGTCTGGGAATATCCCTGGCAGTGATCTTTCATAGCTCGAAGCCTTGCAAGTTCCAAGCCCCTCAGAGGGGCCGAAGGGCTAAACCCATTAGGGTTTCAGGGTTTTAGGGTTTCAGGGTTTAGGGTTTCAGGGTTTAGGGTTTAGCCCTTGTACCACACTGCGCAGAACACTGCAGCACAGCCATTGATTGCATAAGCCGTGGCTGCTACTATAGCTCTGCCACAGTCTATGTCAGCCGCCTGAAAAAAGGCATGGCAGGGTTCAATCAAACATAGGGTCAGCACAGATATTCCATAGGGTTGTATAGGGATTATACAGTAATAACGGAAAAGAAAATGGTAGTTACTATTGAGGGAAGATGGCCGGATCAAGGCACACAGCCTGGCTTTTGGACCATCTCCCAAAACCCCACTGCATTTCTTTAGTTCTATTGCTTTTCTGGAGTCGAGCCAACACCCTAAACCCTAAACCCTAAAAGTTGTTCGCACTGTATCCTCGCCAAAGGCAGCCACGCAGCCAAAAAGACCCACGAGATACCGCAAAAGCAACGTGAACCCCCAGCAGGCTCTCAACCTTCGTCAGTTGCCCTAAACCTGAAACCCCTGGTTTAAAGTTCAGAGTTTAGGGCTGCTCATGATCTACTTACAAACCCCTTGAGGTAGTATATGGCCACTTTTGTCTGACATCTTGCTGGCGAAAAGACCTTCAATCATAATCCCCCACCCTCAGCTTACTGGTGCTTAAGCCGAAGTGGAGGAGGCAGCTTAGATTCCCGTACGATGTTCGGGGAACATGCGGGATTCTATGAAAAGCCCAAAGTCCCCTCGGCACCGGTACGATGAAAACTCCACTAACAACCCCCATTCAAATCCTACCTGAACCCCAAGCCCTGTCCTCATCTTCCGCCAATACCACCTAAGGGTGGAACATGAAGCAGCTAAAGTTTGAGATTACCAAAAAGCAGCTCAGGAGAAAAGAAGAATGGGAAAGATGCTTTAGAGTCAGGGGTGTAAGCGTGGAGTGGACTTCTCATAATTGAACGTGTCAACACGTTGGGTCCTACCCTATTCAAGAATAGGTGTTCCTGCTACTCAGTCTTAATCGTCGGAATATCAGACGAGCCTGATGTATCAATACCCACCAGTATCATTCGTGGTCAGTGATTTGTGTAGGTGCGGCGTCCTTATCATGTAGCTCCCAAATCAAAGACATGACTCCCAGAATCCCTTCTCCTCATACTAACCTCCACACCACCCAAATAATGAGTAGCAACAGTCCCCTTAATATATTATAACTGTGTGATGTACGAAACAGACTATCTCAGGGTGGAGGGTGAGGTGATTGATCGGGATTGCGACACGGATTCCAACCAGTAGGTCCGGATAGAACAAAGGTTTACTGCCCTAGGTCCCCATAAATCAAGTGCTTTCCCTCTTATCAAGTGACCTTCCCAATGTAAACTGCAGTTTGGCCGGAATCCCAAGTTTCGGAAACCACCCGAAGCAAGCAGGACAAGGGTTTAGAGTTCAGAGTCTAGATTTAGGGTTCCGAGTGCTTGGAATTGGGGCGAACTGAATGGCAAAGAACGTTAAACATGAAATTAAGGCTAGGTTGCATTCATTCTCTTCTTCATCTGGCTACTAAAGGGCTTTTTGTAATCAAAGCCTCCCCCGGCAAATGCCCATGTCCCAGATAGATGTTCCTGGGATGACTATGCATGGGTGTGCAGTACGTGCATTGGGAGGAAGCACGCTTCATGCCAGGGAAAGATTGCTATCAATGGCTGCGATTTTGCATCCACAGGAGAAGAACAGCTTGTCATGCTCACCCTTTTGAGGCACGCAGCTTTTGTAAGCAACATTACATTTGAAGGGATCACCATCACGATCATGAGAACCAGCAAGACCACGGCCAGGACTACCACGACCACGACGACCACAACCACAACAACCACGACCATGAAGATAACGAGAAGGAACAAGAGGAGGAGGAGGGGGACAAGGAGGAGGAAGGAAGAGGACGAGTAGGAGGTGGACGAGGTCAAGGACCACATCGATTACTTCAACTATGACCATTGAAAACATCACCACTGCGGATTTCGGACGGGACGCTCTCAGCGCGCCATATTTGGCCAGGGCCATGGGAAAGTGGCACCGGCCCGCCTTACGTGGTCACACTTGCCAAGTTCAGCAGTTCTTACTGAGGGGCTTCCGGGCTTGGGTTTACTTTAGGGCTACAAGCAAAGCCTACAAGCCAGGTCTTCAGCCCTACGCACCCTTCGCCTAAAACGATAAGCGCTACAAACCCAATTAGCCCTAAACCCACCAAAAAAACCGAAAAAAATGAGGCCTTAACCCCGTTTGGGGCTTGTGGGATTCAGGGTTTGTGATTTTGGTGTTCAGTGCGTGTAGGGCTTCTGGGCAGTAACAAGCTCAAACAACTTCTATCCGCTCGAGCGATTTTCTAGACCCGGGACACCCTTAATCCCAAGCATACGCCGCTACAGCTACAGCTACAGCAGGTGCCAAGGCAAGTATGCTGGCCGATAGATACTCTTTGCAATCTTCTCATCCTAAGCCCCAAGCGCTTAACCCTGGATGACACGGAGTCCCACCAAAATTTCCTCAAGGTCTTTGCATATGCCCAGGGTTCCCCAAGGCCCGAAGGCGTCCCCTGTTCACTGTATTTGAGCCAGAGCCTCTGTTAGTGTGTAAAAGCACACACTCCAGCAGATAATTGTGGATAAATTCGGGGCATGCTGAAGTATTTTTACACCGAGTACGAGGAGACACTATTCCTAGTTTTTGAGACATTCACACCCAAACATGAGGAAGCACGAGTAACGCCTGTGAACCAATAACCCCAGTTGAGGCCTCTCTGAAAGCTTAATTAAACGCACCTTTCCCAAGGTATTACTTGCTCGTGGAATTGCTGCGCCTGAGGGCCCTCCACTACCTACATCCTGAACCTCTGTGCCAACCCAGCCAAGGCTCCTGTATTTACGGTATGGTTTAGGATATCTTCTGTTCTATTACCAGCACACGGATGGGTTTAGGACTTATGATGCATTTAGCTAATTCTGCTCAAGAACCTTGACAGCAGCTTTGTTCCAGCCAGTTGACTAGAAATCCGATGGCGGTCGTCTTTGACCAGCAATAACTTCGCTAGGAATGGGCATCAGATGTAGGATCTTAGGATTAAGGCTACCTCACTTGAACAGCCATGTGTCAAATTCTGGCCTTTGGTGGGCCCTCAGAACAACACGGCACCTGCTGCTTGACGTACCCAAGCAGTGGCATGCAAGCCGTCTCTTTCAGCCAAGCTACTCGCCCGGCACGGCGGCGCAGCATGCAAAACTACGAGTGAGCCAAAAAAGCAAAGATTTTGTACGGGTTACCTAGGCTTTTCTCAACGGATGCTTTAAGGTTTAGGACAAGCAGTTCAAAGGTCTTGAGGACCAATGCCATGCCTTAAGCCCCCAACTCCCGACCCTTTTTAAGGTTCAAGCCGGTTATACCTGGGGCTATAGCACTACTTAGGCTCTATCGTAAGCTGGCGCTACCACAGGGAGGGGCAAACCGCCAGCATCAAAGGGCGGGCTTCGGGACTTGGATTCAAAGAAAAATTCTATGCGAACCGGAGGTCTGGACGTACGGGCTTAAGATTTGCATTGAGCATCCTAACTGATTGGAATAAGGCTTTGGGGTACCTTACAACTTAGGTAAATGGAAACTGACAGGGAATCTCAGGTCTTCGGCTTTCTTCATATGGCTTTAGGGGTCAAGTGGCTCTGAGAAATTGGGTGAAGCTCCCAAGGTCTGACTCTTAGAGAATAGGATCTAACAGGGCATAGTAATCCTGAATGGGTACACGTGGATAAGAAGGTGCTTACGGAGGTCTCTAACTGGGAGTATGTAATTTTTTTTGGACAAAATCGCCAAACTGCCTGAGACAGCCACCACATGCCCTGAACGTACTCTGTGATAATAGCTTGGTGACCTGAGTTCCATTTCTCAAGCAAGCAGGGTAAAAGGTATATCATAGGGTTTCGCGTCTAAGGTTTAAGGTGCAGATTTTCGATGCCCCCCC